>JAGDQP010034608.1:0-20016 GCA_022664845.1 Lepisma saccharinum | reverse complement strand
TAATTCTTTTATTACTGCTCGTTGTGCACCCTAAAACATTTCAGAGTTCGTAAAATTATAGTATAGTGGAAACAGTACTAGCTTTAATTCAAGATATCCCGGTATTTGCCTGAAACAATAAGGGAAAACAGAGAAATGCTTAGTCATAATGGCGTTGTCAGATTTTGAACTGAGAGTATTATGTATTATTTTAGATCGTAATATGAGTTGTGCTCATTTCACAAGATGAAAAGTGGATGTAAATGTTATTCTTGAAATGACACCACAGGATAGTGAAAAAAGATTTGATTTTGTAATTAATTAAATAGATACATATTACGTATAGTGCGATTCCACACTCCCTTGACAATCAATCACTTTCATTTTATAGTCGTTGTATTTTGTCTAACGTTTCCCAGTATTAATATTTTACTATTTCCTCATTGATTAATGAACATTTATCTTAGAGATACATGTTTTGAAAAGAAAGTAATAGGACAAGGAGAAATGATAGAGCTAAGTCGAGGACGTGTTCACATTTGAAGTGCCAAGGTTTCTAAATCATGAAGTGAGCTGAGCTTGTGTAAATAATATGGACAATGTTACTAGTTGGTAAAAGTTACGGATATGTAAAGTATTAATGGCGGTCATGCAGATTATTTGATTGATGTTAGTTTGTAAATGATGGTTGTGTGGTTCAGTGGAAATTTGTTGTACATAATTAAGTACTTAATGTAAACAAAGCCATGCTTATTGTAATATGCATGGCATAATTTGCATACAATGATAAAGGAGCATAAAAGAAACAAAGGTTCTCCAAATCCGGTACCTACACTGCTTAACAATTGCTAGGGAACAAACACGTATTGTGTGGTAACGTTGTGGGACACTGGTCCAGGTACACCAAAAAAACACACATAAGTACAAACATTATGCTAACTTTATTCACAAAGTTTGACCGGTATTCACCACCATGGGAAAAAAACCTAATCAAAAAGAACAGAAAAGTACCTTCAGAGCAGTATGTTGCGATGTTGTCAGCGATGTCCTTCAGAGATATGCAGAGGTCCTGCATTCGTCATGATACCTGCCCATCCCATCACTCCAAAACTACTATAACTGTTACATTCACGGATGTTTTGCTAACGGTAATGTGTTTCCCGTTCTCTCCCCACCAGTTGATGTCCTGAATCGCTCGCCACTGAACCAGGATTCATATGAGAACATCATCCGTTTGACCACTGCCATTGATCCCAATCACGATGTTCTTCACACCACTGTAATCTGGAAGGGCGGTGTTCGGGAGATAATGGCACACACCGAACTGGCTTCCGAGTATATAACCTGACACACTTGCAAAATCTTGAGCAGTTTGCGCAGGAGTAGCGGATCTTCTCCTTTTCGCCAATATGGTTACATAACGATCCTCTCGAGCCGCGGTTCTTTTTCCTCAACCTTCTACTGTGTACACACGCGGCCGTTCCTCTTGACACAGCAGCTTTTTTCAGACGGGAAATCACACTCTATGAGACTGCCATCGCACGCGCAGTCTCCGAGACACTTTGACCTACTTCAAGCCGACCAATTGCCCTTTCATGATCATAATTACTCAGATGACGCCTTCCAGCCACCTTCCAATAGAAAATTCACTTTGCACGACAATATTGCACTGAAACGTACGCTGCCGTGTTCCACCGTCTACCGTTGTTACGGCCCTTTATGACAGGGATGAATGCAGCTTCCGCCGTACCTGCCATACAGATATAGGATAAATACATTTGAGAACCTACTAGATAAGATGCATAACTAAGCTATATAATTAGATCAATTGTAATGTAGATAAATCGAAGCTGAGAGAGTTCAAAGGACGAATGATCAAATGTTCTTAATAAGATCCATTGTTATTTTACTAGTTAGGCAGATAAGCCTTCGTACTATGGCTTTGGCAGTGTGTTTCTTGTATCAACTTTGTTATTCCACCTTTGTTTTGTAATTTTGGTGGGCGCACTCTTTTGTTATCTGTCAGATCAGTTTCGTGAGACGCGTGTGGTGATGAATCAAAGAATTATATGTGATCCCGATCCAATGAAAGAATTTTACAATCTGAAACGAGATGCCTTGTGGCGGATTGAACTGGAATTAACAAACAAGTGCGACAGCAGGGATTATGTGAATCAAGAGACATTGAAGTGCCGTGAAGAGTGGATAAACGGGATTCCCACATGGTGCTCCCCCCACCAATGTAGTCAATAATTTCGTGCCTTTTGGGCCGTAGTAGACATTTTAGTTCAGAATAGAAGAAAGATCCGGCAGGTCGCCATGGTAATTCGCCATGTTACAGTCTAAATAAACGGGTGTTTAGCAGTAGGTTTGTTGTGTTCGATATTCAACAGCTCGTTATGGTTTTGTGCTTTGTGCCAGATTGTGATCATTACAAGAAAAAGAGACACGGTTTTTTTTTCCAACGGAAGGAAACTAGAAAAGGAAGTGGAAGGAGCTAATTACGTAAGTAAACAAATTTCTCGCAATGCCATTGAACGCAATTTTGAATATGTTGATATGATTATGAGGATAATTCATCGTTGATTGCTGAGTTCTTGATATAAAAAAGGTGATAATTATATCTAAGAAGCTTAAACTGAAGTTCCTAATTCGGTTATAATTAAGGACACACTCAAGAAGATAAATGCGAGTGCTAAAACGAAACCTTTGTACTCTAATGTACTGCTGCGCAAATTGATATTGTAGCTAAGTATACAAGATATAGCATAAATCAAGATTTCGAAAGTTAATAGTGCCCTTGTACCTGTTTAATAAAAACATAAGTTACCAGAATAAAAATTAGCTACTCACTTCAACTTATTTTTATTTACTGTTCATATGTCCTTTCTTGCACTTTATCTCGTATTTGCATCAAATCTCGGTCATATGTAAGGAAAAGTACATGGATTCCACAGCATTTTCTACTCTTTCAATCAGTTTCCTTTCGTCACCGATATAATCAACGCTTCGAAAAATATTAACAGCCATTATTTCCACAACTGATTTTCTACCTTTCTGCTACTTAACTTACTGTTTGTTTAGACTTGGCCTCCGCCGTTGCTATGGTAACCAACCGGATGTGGCGTTAAGACTTTAGTTCTTCATATGGAGTACTATTTACACAACCATTACAAGTACAGGTCTGTTAACTGTTGTGTGTCATCCTCATCATCGACCTCAGTGACCCCCAGGGAGCAGGAAGTGAAAAAGAACAAAAGGAAGAAGCAGAGGATCCTGAACCGGTGCCTCGGTCAGCTCCAACACCATCAGCAGCAGTATAAGGGTCAGTTCTACAATCGACCGCTAAACTTCTAGTCAGCGCTAAGTTGAGGCCAAATCTGATTTTGGCCAATGAGAGTACGCGAAAAGAGAGTAGGCCTCAACTTAGCGTTGACTAGAAGTTTAGCGGTCGATTGTAGAACTAACCCTAAGCGTCGTTAGTGTAGACACCATCCAGAGATGGCGCTGGGAACTGTGATACGATTGTGGAAGGTTTAGACTGAAATATGTGTAAGAAACTTTAAGTGATATAATATATAAAACAATATAAAAACTGCAGTTACGTTTTGTCTTTATTCTTATAATGTAAATTCTTGTTGTATCCCAGTGTTCTCTTACGTTATGTAGTATTTGTGATGTATATATATATATATTGAATAGATGCGTTTACGTTGTTATCTCTCGAGCTGTCTCTGGTTCCACCTATCGGAAATAAATAGTTGGATATATATCAGACTTTTGAATTAATCGTTCTTGGGGAGAACTCTACATTCTCCTACGAGTTGGTGGAGGTAATTCAGATTGCCTCACGCAAGATTGGGGAGATCGCAGTGCCTGTGAACTCCCACTTCAAGTGTTCTAATTGTCAGAGGGAGCCCGTTTCTTCCCACTTACTTGGCGGACGGGAGAAAAATAAAGAGTATAACGGGAGTAGTCTCACCGAATAACCCACAAGGCGAACTCGATGTAGCGTACCTTGCTAACGAGGCGTAACGGGGGGTCGAACCAAGACTATAGGAATAGTATTAGCTCACTACCAAAGTTCGATCGTTTTTGTTCCTGTTATACCTTCGGCTGACTGCAGTTTAGTTTTCCTGCTGAGGTTACTCGACTCGCACTGTTGTTTGTTCCCAAGGTCACGACTTCGTGCAGATACACAGTCGCGAATAAAACATAAATACTGAATTCTAGCTGTTCCCTAGCAATCGTCAAGCAGTGTAGTTTGTCAAAACACTTACATACTAAAAAACATGGTATAGGTAGTCTCCCGCGCATAATGAGAATATTTATTTAGGTAGATACAACTCAGGATGTTCAGTAGCTGTTAACCGTTCTATAAACTGTGGTATAGTAAAAACGCTCAAGTTGGACACTTCTTTATCCTGAACAACCCATTCGGTTTCTGAAGGAATCGAGATTTTATAATATATGTAATTTTTCTTTTATCTTAGACACTTTAGTGAGTTGGACATATTTGTGTGGAACTAGAGATGTCCAACTTAAATGTTACTGTATACGGTTGGCATAAAATTGTTTTAAAAAAGTTCTTGTTGGGATTAAAAAAATAGTTACATGGAAGTTTAGGAACACGATAGAACATTCATAATAAATATATAAAGAGTGATTTGTTGAGAAATTGTGTAGTACACTGGTTGGTAAGTAGGATATTGATTTTTAAGAATGTTGCTTTTGTCTGTTAGAGCTTCTTTTTTGGGAGAATTTGCGTAGCATTTAATTTAGAATACGCTTAATATAATGAAGAAAACATTTGACTATCGTCACGTATACTGTGGACTTCAGCAATTTTCCCACCATACAATTGGGTTGTTTTCTTGTTGATAAACCCTTATTTGTAAATAGTAAAAGATGCGTTTGATTTCTAAATAGAGAAGTAATGATTTACCTTTTTTCTTCCTTTTAGTTTCGGTCCTGTCTGGAAGCTCCTGAAAAGCTTGTCGACTATGAAGACCTAGTTGATGGAGTGCTAATACACGAAGTTCTTCTTCAAATGTAAGTACTTATCATCATAGGGACATTTTCTGTCAATTCGACCAATATCTGAAAAGTTTCCAGGTCATAGTCTAGGATTTAGCTGCAATTTGGTATGATGAATCAACCATGTCTGAAAGGCTTTTAATACGAAATATTACTGTTCCCCCGAGAAATAGCTTAAGAGTTACCTGTGGAAGAAGGTGATGTGGGCCAGAAAATGTAATCCCTTGTTGAGCAATGTGCTTCAAAGCCAAGTTCAGAATTCAATAACTTCGCGACTATTTATTACAACCAAGATATGTTTATATCCAACAGACCTCCACCCAAGGAACGTATGCATTGCATCAAAAGACTTACAGCTTGTTTACATCCACAGAAGAAAGAATCCAAAATAATATTTAAAAATTGTGATATGTCAAGAGATACATGTTTGGTTTGCCTGAAGTTGTACATGTAACCCACCCAAGAAGGTGGAAATATATTTTCTAGTAACCTTGATGTGAACTCCAAAAGCACACATTATAAGATCCTCACACAAATCATGTTACTGAAGGTACAAAAAATTAAAAAATTACCGAAAAAGGCGAATTTGTGAAATCGTATAGCACAAAAGCGGTAAGTGATATACATATAAGGGGGTAAGTGCACGTTGGGTGCACTACATAATCATATCCTCCCCTAATGTGTGTTAAAATACCATAGTGCTATTGCAGGGCACTAGTGCACAATAAATATTTTAAATATGAATGGGATGGTACCTACTAACTGGGCTATGGCAGATTACCTTCCAACATCCTCTCCCTCACCCTATCCCGACCTGAGACGCCTCCAGGCAATAAGTAATCAATCTATTGCCTGTATGGTTGCTTATGTATCTGACCTAGGCTTCGTTATGTTAATGTCAGTTGGCCGGGTATATGCACTAATGTTATTTCTCGTACAATTCTTTATAGAATACTTTAAAGAGTTTGTTTAAACATACTGAAACAAATAACTACAATAATATTACGTTTAATGTTACAAAAGAAGAACCTATTTTTTGAAATGAAACAATCATCAATGCTTGGTTTTAATGAAAATAAGTTCTGCCATCTATTGAGCACAATTGCCACAATTACGAGTAGTAAGTATACCACAAATGCACGTAGATATCTCGCATGAATCCATGTCATGCTGAACTTATATTACAAGTCTGATTTAGGAGATTATGAAACAGGAATTACAAGCACTTGTAAACCTGTAAAATTCGGAACTTGTTTTACTAGTCGGGCCGAGACGATTATTGAAACAAAAATTACAATTACTGCTAACATAAGTACTTGTAGGCTAAAAATTGTAGCTTTTATGAAATAGGGCTCTGCTCGTTCGAAATATTTCGCTTTACTCATGGCTGTTCTTAAGATCATAATTTAAACACTCCTTGAAGTGTCTTGGACGGCGTAGAGCAACCCTGTCGTCATTCTCGAACTCATCTTTCTTACAAATTTTCTCATTTTCCATGTATGCTTGAAAACCTACCAAGTCAAATTTTATGAAACAGAAACACTAGTGCATTGATAAAAAAGTAATTTTAAATACAAGTGTTTCAGCGTGTAACTTGAGTCCTACACTTGTAATTTCATAGGTCATACAATTGTAAAAATCTTCTTTTTACAAATGTTTTTACTTTAGCTTGTAGCGTACATCTGTAGTGTTATGAAGCATACATTTGTAAAAGAAAGTTACTGGTTTACAAGCGTACGGCTTGTAAAACAGGGCTTATAGTTTTATGAAATAGGGCCCAGGTGTAACAGTTCAAGGCCACGCACATTTCTTTCCCCTCGGACTGAAACAAGCTTGGGCCTTAGTGCACGAACCAAAACCAAACCATCTGGCACAGCAACCCTTCAAAGGCCATTATCGGCGAGACCACGTGCTCAGCGCGGCCAGCCAGGAAACTAGAACTGAAGAAGTACTTGTAGAACCAAGACAGTCTTCAGGTAGAAAGTTGTGTTTGTTTATAAACAAAACAACTGGTGCTTGAGTTCTATGGATATGACAACATTAGACTAAAGTCGTGCAGGAATTTCAGTTAATATTTAGAAGGTACGAGTGTAGAAGCAAAACAGATTTGTTATGTAATAGAATGTAGTTGATAGTGATGTGCGTTATATTTGTCGAAGATTAAATTATTAGTCTGTCTGCTAAGTAATAGTGCGTCGTGCCTTTCCTTGTATTTTGGAACCATTAGTATTGATGGTGCCATTAGTACTCCTGAAGTGGACCTAGTTCAGAATAATCGATGAAGTTACTTATTTTTTCGTCTATTGGATATACTCGGCTACTGTTATAATGACCTCCCCAATACCAAATCCTAATTTATAGTCTAACCTAACCAACCTACTTCGGTTAGATACTATTCTTTGAAATTTCATTATCATTTTCATACCTTTCATATACAATTTCACAAATCCGCTTTTGTCGGTAATTTCTCAATTTTATGTACTTTCAGAAATATGTGACACGATTTGTGAGACTAGGAGTTTCTTATAATAATGTGTGCTTCTTGAGTCCATATCAGAGTTACTAGAAAAAATATTACAACCTTCTTGGGTGGATTACATGTGCAACCTCAGGCATACCAAATATGCATGTCAAAAGCTTTAAGCCGTATTTCTTATTTTTTTTCTGTGGATGTGAACAAGCTGTGGGTCTTTTGATACAATGCATACATTCCTTGGGTGGAGGTCTGTTGGATGTGTAAACATCACTTTGTTGTAATAAAAGGTCGCAAAGTTATTAAGTCCTGAATTTAGCGTCGAAGAACATTGCTTAAAAGGGGTCACACTTTGGAACTATTTCTCAGGGGAAAGTCGTGGTTCGTATAAAAAACTTTCAGACATGGTTGATTCGTCATACCAGATTGCAGCCAAATTCCACACCTGGAAGGCCTGGTCGAACTGACAAAGAATATCCCCATAGTTGTTATTGACTTCAAGTGCGATTCCAGATGTACTCTATGGAAGTAGACTAAGTAACATGCTTTCGACAAGTTCTCGTGCGTGATGCGACGATAGTAAGATTTAAACCCGAAACAAACGTAACTTCAAGTATCAAGCATTAATATACGTTGTCTTTTTGAATCCGAAAATTACTGAAAGCTTTTAACATAGATGACCGGCTGCGATAATCGAGTGGTTTGAGACACTAGCCTTCAGTTCACGAACTAAAAGGTTCCGAATTTCAACCACGAATCAGATCTTTCTGTAATTTTAAAACCCGAACTCTTTTATCAGTTTTGTTAATTTCAAAAGAACGGTGATCATTGCGATTTCTGCCAATTTACTTCTGAGTATTTTATGTTTTCCCAAATGTTCATACATTTCAGGATGATTTTACTTGATTTAATACAATTTTCTTGTACTTAACATTCAGTCGCTTTTGCGTGTGAGAGTTTTGAACATAAAGTAGCATTGGTTAATAAAAGGAATGTCGGTTATTGGGTTATAAAAAGAATGTGTGAAGTTTCCTGAATTAATGCTGCATGAGGAAATACTTCGAATTATTGCTTCACCTAAAAAGCATCCTAATTTTTCCTTTCTTTATTTTTCTTACTTTTTTAACAAATATGAATTCGGGAATACTTGTGCAGAATGACAGTCAAGGTTTGTAGCCTTCCAGCAATATTTCTCATGAATTGTCTTGCAGAATCGAATATGAATGTTCAGAATTTGTATGTTTGCTTCATGTATGTGTATTCTTTGTTAAAGTGCTAGGTGTATGCCAGTTCAAGAAAATTACGATTTTTTTAAAAAAAATAAGTTTTGTTCGTTTTATTGATTTAATTCTATTTTTTATTTGGATCATGTTTTAATATTCTGTTGAAATGAAAGTTTAAATATTGTTACATTTTCCATGGGTGAAATAGGGAAAAGTTAAAGTAATAAATGTGTTTAAATGTTTTGTTGTCTTCCAGTTAGGAAGAAATAGGTATTTTCCATAATGTTAGTTTTAAATTTTGCACATTTCGTTAAAAGTAAGAACTGTAGATATCAGTTTACCTGCTAATTTCATAATGACCTTTTTGTGTGGCTTAAAATTAATTCTAGGCTTTAGTGCTCGCTCCAGGTTCATTATAAAGAAACAAAGTGTTGGCGTAAGTAAATGATAAAACACAGAAATGGAGATGGCTAACAACTTGCTGATGTGCTTCCATTTCAGCACCATCAACTTTGCAACTGTGCATCTCCACCGTACGAGGTGATATGTCAAGTGATGTGGATCCAGTGTTCCCAGATTGTGGAGGAGGAAAATCAACGCTGTTTTGATTATTTTCTGTACTTCTTACAATATTTTTTTTTTTTAAAGTAACAGTGTTTGAAAAAAAATTGCAATAAAATTACGGAATGTGTACACAAAACCTACACTAGAAAGTGGGTACAAGAAATCTTCCGGCAAAGTTACCAATGTTAGACATAAAAAGAAACACCGGAAAAGTGGGCCACTTTCCCTGCATTTCCACCTCTTAAAAAGCAATTATCCAAAATCTACTTCAAAAATAACTTGAAATCTGAGCCTGTACACCCAGAAACCATGGAAAAATCTTTTACCCGATTCAAGGAATACTACACCAATACAGAACAATTCTTCTGGTGTTTACCTAGTTAACTCTGAATGTTCAAATTTGTACATAGGTATGACCAAACACAACCAATACACTCGCTTAAAAGAACATATCAGGGATCCCAAAAATTGCAGTACTAATAGTGGCTTATCAAAGCATCTGCAAGAAACTCGTCACATATTCACTGAATCACGTGTCATACACAAGGCTTCAAATAAAACAAAGAACAGCTTGTGAAAGTTTCTTTATTCTTCAAAAACAACCAACATTAAATTTAGACATGGGCACACACAATAAAGATTGGGTTACTTCCTTGAAAGGTTTTATTCCGAGAAGAAATACAGAAAATAACCAGAACAGCGTTGATTTTGCTTCTTCACAAACTGGCAATACTGTATCCACATCACTTGACATATTAGCTTTGGAATAATATTTTGGGGTGCATCACATGTCAATACTTTTCGTATGTCAAAGAAGATGGTTAGATTGTTGTATAATAAAATCGGAAGCTGTCTCCATTTCAGCTTTGAAAAGATTGTTAGAATTATTTTTAACAAGAGTCCCAGGTCGTCATGTAAAGATGTGTTTAAATCTAAAAAAATTCTAGCAGTTCGATGCCTATATATTTATAAGAGCGTAATATTTACAAAGAAAAATAGTTTTTTATTTACTTACAGGACAGATATACACAATTATGAAAGGTGAAATAGAAACATTTTTCCAGAAAGACAAAATTTCGCAACTACTCATTCTACATGTAGTGTTTTCACTTCGTGTACCAGATTGTACAATAAACTACCAAATTGCCTTAAGAAAAATTGAAAATATAAGTAAATTCATATTGGAGCTATTCAGTTGGTTGGTAAATAAGGGTTATTATGCTGTCAATGACTATTTGAGTGATGATTCATTATGAAATAATTTATAGTGATGTTAATTATATGCATTTTTGAAATGCATGTCTCATAATTTTGTCTCATGTATAGAGACACTAACGAGCACATGTCACCTGTATGTACTACACAGACGAATAAATATCAGTTCTATTTTATCGCCTCGTGCGGTGGAGATGCAAAGTTGACGATGCTGAAATGAAAGCAGATCAGTAAGTTTTTATCCATCGCCATTCCTGTATTTTACTTTTCACCTACGCCAAAACTTGTTCCTTGATAATGAACCCGGAGTAGGCTCGAAAGCATGCAGTTAATTTTAATTCACACGAGGCCATTATGGAACTAGCAGGTAATCGTTATGATTATGTGACTCGTCCACATGATGTAACTTTATTTAATATCATTTCAAGGTCGACCACCTATACAAGTTTTCTTGTACTTTTTAGAGCATCATTAGGCAATTTAGTTCAGTTTTTTTTTTAAGGAAAGGGTGGGAATAGCTAGGTGAAACGTAAACACGTATAATTCAAACAGTTAACATGTGTATCGGTTTTAAGTATGCTTCTGTTTTGTCTCGGACAATAAGCACGTAACACAGTGTAGTGTATGCACAAATATCAAGATTATTTGGTAGTCAGTGTATCATACAGTATGCGGCAAAACAAACAGTATTGAAATGACAACAGCTTGTTGCAACGACAGGAAAAAGACGTGTATCTTCTCCCGTAATTCGGGAACACTTCTAGACGAGTCATCCGACCTGAGAACGGATTCTTTCATATGTATGCATCACATCGCGGACCGTGAGATCCGGGGAGTAGGAAGGATAGGGGAATGCCGTTCGACGGGAAATTAAGTGATCTTTAAAGTGTTGTTGCAGAAGGGCAAGTGAACCCCTCGCGGTGTGAGCCATAGCTCCGTCTTGCTGCATCCACTGTCGTTACTCTGGCAGGTTTCTGGTACGACAAAAACGGTGCAGATCCCGCAAGAATGGGTCAATAATGAAGGTCGACCCATTCTGACGCGCCATTCCGTATGACCGGAGATAGTGCTCCACGATAAATACCTTCTTCTCTATTAGGATTATTATCACCACGCCAACTGCATTCTGCGCTACAACGTGCATGCGCGTCAGACATGCGCACATTTCAGTACTGTTTGTTTTACCGCATACTGTACTTTCGTTTGCTACCGTTAAGTACATCTATTAGATTAACTAATAACACGCGTACAACATGTGCATCAACATCAAATGCATTGGTTGTTCTCAGTCTCGTTTCAGTCAATGACTACGGAACCTTTTTTTTTTTTCAACCCAGATAAGTTCTAAAATTAATGCATAATGCGTTGTAGAAGGTTGTATGTAGCCTTTTATCCTCTGTTTCTTACGACACAAAACAATTGAAATTAAAATATTTAGGTCTTTTATTTTCAGTGATCCAGAACCAATTCATAATGCTGTTGTACCCAGCTTAGGAAACCCAGTTATCAGAGTAAGGAATATGGATCTCATAATTAAGAACATCAAAGCTCTGTATGAGGTAAATAATTAAACGGATTACTTTCTTTATCCTTTATTTGGTGAAGTATAATAATTAATTTCGTAATCCCGTGTTGCTTGCCAAGCGGTAACTTCGTATTAGGCCGTTTATATAACTTGCCATGTCATTTTGCAAGAGACTTACACATTAATCAATTTTAAATTTTATATTGCTTCGTCAGTGATAATCTATTTTGCGCATAATTCATAATGAATAGTGTGTCTAAAGATTAACACTCCATTCGTGAGATATATTTTATGCCACTACTTCAGTTAGAAAGGCTTTAAAATAAATACTGTATATATATATGTCATCGATATAACAATACTTACCGTAGAGCTTTTCATATGCGAGACTGTTACTTAGGCTCAGATCAGTCATCACTTTGCTGTTAACGTTGAAAGTATGTTGAAAGTGCGGTTTTACTGTAAATGTATGGTTTAAAGTAATTGTGTAAGGTATACTGTTTCCTATGCATAAAATTTCTGATATTAAAGAAAAGCATATTCGTTACTAATTACTTGTATGTTCTTTCTGTATTTTATTGTATGTATTTTTTTCCCCTTAATTAAAATGAAATCAAACAAATGTGAAAAGCCTCTTGTAGTTATTAATAAATATGTGTATGTTACTACTTGGTACCTCTTTTGTATTAAACTTAGATAGAATAGCATTGAAGATTTTTAGCAAGTGGCAAGATCCAGTTCTGAGACCCATACTTCCAGATAGACCGTTTTTGTTGAAGTTAGAATATATACATACAGATAAAAATAGCAACACATGGAAAGACGGGGCAATTTACACAAGATTACACTTTAGTATAAATAATCAAGATAGTATAGCGGGGGTACAATAAATGATCGTAAATACTGATCAGTATGTACATCGTTGCTCCGTGGATGTCACTGCAGGCGTGTATCCTCGCATGCAGATGCTCGTACAGATGGTTACGGAAGTTAGTGTAGCGTCTGGTAGTGCTTCTTCAAGCCGAGTTGGGCGTCGTCCCATCATGCCCCCCCCCCCCCCCCCCCCCCCCCCCCCCATGTGTGTTCAATAGAGGAGAGTTCTAGAGATCGTACTGGTCAGGGGAGTTGTGAAACAGTTAGTAAAGCACATTGGGTTGCACAGGAAGGCATTATCTTACTGGAACATCACATCATGCTTCCGTAGCAGGAATGTTAGCAGAACTGGCTGAACAATGTCCCGAACTTACCTGGTGCTATTCACCGTTCCTCCCATAAGCACGAAAAGTGTCAGAGTTGTAACTCCACACCATGATGGCTCTGGGAGTATCATGGCCGTGGAAGGTGTAGCTCCCCAGACCTGCACCGCACTTGTACACCACCACCACTTGCATGAAGGCAGAATCTGTTTTCATCAGTAACCACGACACAGCACCACTCGATCGTCCAGGTAACCCTGTTACGACACCACTGGCGCCATGCAGCACGGATTTGGCGAAAGTGGAAATTTGGCCGGACATGCGTGCTCGTAGTCCTGCTGTATGTAAACTATTGCCATGCCAATAATCCATGTTGATACTTCTGGTGCCACATTTGCTGTGAACGCCAAACTGTCTCCCGCTTGTGCCCTTATCGTGCCACGATCTTGACGTTCTGTACTATGCTGATGCCCAGAACTGGGCTTATGGGTGTGAGTGTGTTCAGCGGGCCACTTTTGTTGTCAACATTGAAGTATCATCAGCTCAACATGTCTATCATGTCTAGTTATTCTTTAGTATGTAATCTAGACTCTAGAGAGCCCACAACCCGATGCCTTTTAAGCTGTGCTAATTGCACAAAAGTAAGTCGCATTACTGCTGCTCGCACTTGACTGTTACACCATAGAGATCCAGCTTTTCACAGCACGGGTCACTATTTGGAACTTAGACACAGAAAAAGGCATTCCAGTGCAATGGCATGCTTGTTACTACGTCACGTGATGGGCAACGGTCTGGAGAAGGAAATCTCAACTATCCTTAAGCTTGCATGTGCTGTACCTTGATCTAAATTGTTCCCTGTCTAGCAGTAGTTACTTACCTCAGTGTATACATCAACAGTAGAGGCAAGGAATACAAAGGAATTTACAATAATTTTAAACTAGATTTTCGAAACAAGCAATTAACTTTATTTACTTTTTTATAAGCAATTAAGTTTAGTGTTCTTGAGTAACAAGAGAATAATATTAAAATGTGATCGTAATATATATATATAGAAAATCTTGGTCTTGTGTTATAATTTTGCTGCTCTCTCTGATTCCTCATGTAGGAAGAACTTGGACAGTTGCTACTCCTGCGACCAGATCCAGTGTTGCTTGGCCGCGAACCTGAAAGCAAATCTGGAATTGAAGATGTGCAGCTTTTATTGTTACTTCTATTGGGTTGTGCTGTGCAGTGTCCTAATAAGGAAACTTTTATTGAAAATATTAAACAGTTAAATATTGACGTCCAGCACGCGATAGTGGAATGTATTAAACAGGTAGGTATATTATGTTTAGCAATATAACGAATTTTATTGTTCTGTTAGTTGATTAATAATAGTGTAATCAAATACAAAAGTAAGTTGTAAAAACTTTGTCAACTTTGTATTTTTGGGACATTTTAGTAACTACAGACTTCAGCCCATCACGATACCATTAGCTGTTAAGTTTTAAAATCCACAAACATCCATGCCCCACCCGGGATTCGAAAAGAGGTCAATTGTTTCGCCAACCTAATAAATCTAAGTTAAATGGCCATTTTGTTTTTCTATCTCCTCTAATTGTCCACGTGTGTTCAGTGAACTTTTTTTTTCTCCACAACTGAAGATGGCTGATGCCAAAAATTCTAATATTCGGCAGGATATATATATATCCTGCCTCCTCCCCCCAAACCTAGCAAGTGTAGTATACCCCGTTGCAGAACCTGTCCTATTTTTTATTCCAGTCTGACCTTCGAACATCCTGTCACTCTCAAAACGTACTCTTTCCCACACTCTGGCAGTTGCGTATCTTCCAACGTCAGTTATCTCCTACTCTGTAACCTTGTTCCGCCATCTACGTTGGCGAAACCCAATCTCCTCTAACAATCCGCATCAACAACCATTGCTACTCCTTCAAATCACAACTTCCACACCTCCACATACCTAAACACACTTCTTATCACGGCTGCATCTTTAACGAAACCTTTCGAGTCAGCATCCTGAAAGTTCTAAACCCTGACTTCCACAGTTAGAAAAAGATGGGAGCAGACGTACATCTCTATCCTTTCCGCCAAGCACAAACTCGGTCTCAACTGCATGTAAATTCCTGTAGCGCAGTTTCTTCTTCTTCCATTCTCTTCGTTCCGTCTCTAGTAGCACTTTTATTCTGTTTTTCTATATTTTTTATTCTCCCCTTTTATCTTTATTATTATCATCCCTTGCCCTGATTCTTTGCCCTTTATTCCTTTTGGAAGCCCTTTACCTACTCCCAGCAACCTCCGCACTTCCTTCTCCAGGGTTTGAATGCCGACTGAAGCGTGGATTTTATGGAATTCTAATGGTAACGTTAAATCGGAACAGCCCATAGTCATTATATGCTAAAATGGCTGATACGTACAGTTTAAGCAAGCTTTCGTACTTCTACTGACCATATATAGATTGTCTACCGGCTCGGAAGTATCTCTGAATGAGATTTGGGTCACGGGAAAGCCTCGTATTTTATTGCTTGGTCCCTGGAATACTTTGTGTAGAACTGCTGTGAATGCTTCATTTTTCACCGCATGTGTCTGTTGTTAACGTTCTCCCGTGTGAAGAGGAAGATGGTTTATTTCCTCCTCTTAGTCAGCCGCGTGGAACCAAAATCAATGACAACGAATAGTTCTCTTCATGGGTTGCCAACCTGTAGTAGCTAGAAGCGTCAAGCAAAGACTCGTAAGCTTATGAAGAAAAGATGGTGAGAGGTTACAACTTTCGAGTTGTCAAGGTCTCCGAAAAGTCCTCAAATTTGGTAGACACCCTGATATAATATAAGTGTCTGTCTCAAGATTTGAAAACATCGATTCCGAGGATTTCTGACAGCTAAATAGGTTTTTACTGCCAGTAGTGGGCGGCGCTTACTAGTTGTCAATCTGTACGTAAGCCCTAAGGGTTGCCATAATAGGTTAATTTCTGAACTTTTCGGGAGCAATAGATCTGTTAGCTTTAATGACCACATTTACACTCATAGTATTCATAGAAGCGCGTACACTTATAGTGTTCATGTGACATGTTGTAAGAATGAAGCAGCACATGAATGCTCGCTATTTCAGTCGAAACTAAGTAGAGAAAGAAAATAATAAGTGAAAAATACATATTTTTATGTTGCTGCAAACCCTGAGATTTTTTTTTTTTTTTTAAGTGCTTGTATGTGAGGAACTTGAGGTCAGAAGGCAAAAACAACAAGATTAGTTTATTAATTTCTAGTTTTTCAGTTGAATCCGTTACAGTCTTTCGAAAGAAAAGTGGAAGAATTTTTATTATTTGTTAGAAGAAAAAGAGTATCACATGTGAGTTGTTGAGATAAAGAGAGAGAAAACCTTTCAATGACTAAGTTTTGCTCATGGCTCGATCCGAAGGCACGAGGAGAGTCGAGATACTCGTTGTTATAGCCGCGGGTGACAATTTGGTTTCTATTTATTTACTGTTTCCCAAAGCTCGGCGAGAGGGAATTTCTGCGGACAGGATGGCTGTGATTAGGTGGAGGGGAGGGGGGAGGTTTGGAAGGAAGCTAAGTTTTCTTTTTAGCTTTCGGAAATATTAGTGGAGAGCACGTAACCTAACGTTGCCGAATAAGGTCTTTTGACAATGTATGCAAGTGATCGTGAGTTAGAAATATTTGTCACTCGCTTCTCTTTCCTTTCATAAGGAAATGAGTGAGTCGTAATTTGTTTGTTCAATCTGAATTTATTTATGACTTAGAGATTCAAAGCTCAGGTCGGAATAGGGTAGAAGAAAGAATGCGGGAAGGAATCGTCTAGACCAGCGTTCCGCAAACTGTGGTCCGCGGAAGGCCTGCCCTTTGGCAGGCGCTGGGTTGTCCGTTGAACCTACCAACTAATAAAACTGGTCTGCACTTGAAAATAGTTTGCGGAACGCTGGTCTAGACCCAAAGTTAGCCGTACCATCCCGGTATTTGTCTGGCATGCAATGACAATCAAACTACATTTTTAGTGTACAATTTCTCAGGGATACTGGGAGGAGAAAACAAAAACAGAAGCCTGAAGCGAGATTTGAACACAGGTCGTCCAGTTAGAAGCAGAGCTGAAATCGGGTCAGTTTTGGTCATTCGGTCTGACCCGGATATAGGTGACTCAATTCGAAACTTGACCCGACTTACTCGGAGACCCGGTTTTCATGCAAATGACCGGACTGACTGTGTGACCCGATGTTCGAATCTTGACCCGACCCTGTCTTGTTTCAAGTGGACCTCATCTTATTCCTGTGTCTTAAATCAATATATTGTCATTTGTGAGTCACAAATTCTTTCAAAATAGCCTTTCCGAGGGGGAGTTAGTTATTTCCATATCTTCAGGGATATTAGATGATTTCCATATATTATTTTATTATTATTGTTATGAAGAACTCCACGGACTGTACGATTCACCAGATGTTGTAAAAATAATGAAATCGAGACGACTAAGGTGGGCAGGGCATGTAGCTCGGATGGGGGAAAAACGAAGATTATATTCAATCCTGGTTGGAAGGCCCGATGGAAAGAGGCCATTGGGAAGACCGAGACGTCGTTGGGAGGACAATATTAGAAGAGATCTTCGAGAAGTAGGTGTTCGTGATGAAAACTGGCTTGATACTGCCCAGGATAGAATCCAATGGCGAACGTTTGTTACTGCGGCGATGAACTTGCAAGTTCCATAAGCCATAGAGTAAGTAAGTAAGTAAGTAATTATTGTTAGGAAATTTTAGGCGTCGTATTTTTCGTTATCTGGTGGTAACAGCCCCGTTGTTGTTCACCCCTCAGAGAAAAATTGTTTAACCGCAAGTGTATAATAAGGAAACAAAAACTCTGCTTTTCCTCCGTTTAACGGGTCACCAGATCAGACCGAGTCCTAAGCATATATCCAGTGACCCGGTAACCTGCTTCAGCTCTCTTATCAACTGAATCACGCTTCCAATCACAAGGAAACCTCAGATCAAAACAGTAGAGAGGGTAAACAAGGAGTAGCCCGAATCGCGACGACATAAAATAAGTTAATCCCACAACTTATGCCTCGTTAGGGAGAAAATAAGGTTTGTTTTATGTCATAAAAGACAGGTTAGGATATTTTTGAAATCTCTATTCTCTAAATCAGCTTACAAGCCATCAACATGTTGAATGCATGGCAGTACGAGAGGAATATGTTAAAAGCGCGAGTGAGTTGACGTTTATTAGTGAAAAATGCCACATTCAAATAGGAATCAGATCGGTACAAGTAAAAGAACATGACACAATAGAAGGAAAAGTTTATACTGATTCATCCCAAATTTTGAAATCTGAAGGATCCAAAATTTTGTAGGAAGGAACGTTGCAGTTAAAGGGGTAAATATGTACGGTATCTAAATACTAGGAAGTCCTTCCTAGTTCTTAGGTGATTATTGAAACCCACTTCTCGGATGACCCTTCGATTTATGTGTAAAGCTATTGTTAATTTTCAGAAACTTTTCTAAAAAATTCAGACGAACTAGGTAATACAGCTGTATTAAAATTTCCACTGTTGAAAATCAGAAACCTTTCAGTTTCAAAGAAATATTCAAACAAAGAATACTTGTCTATTATTCAGATTGTAAAAATAAAAGAGGAGAAAAAGAGACTAACGTTTAATGGGTTGAATCAGTTGTTCGTATACGCAGATAATGTAGATTTAATAGGGGACAAAATAGATTCATAGACTCACTACAAAGCAACATCGATGCACATTGTTCCCAATGATATATCTTGGTGGACAAAAGTCGAATTTTAACAATCATAGAGTTGTTTGATAATTATGCAGTCAATGCCTGGATAAGTCAGCTGCCTTAGACCGTGCTTATTTTATGATATCAAAAGACGAAATGCGGAGAGAAAGCAGATAAAGAAGACAATTGCCTTCGTTCGTTTTCTGGCTGTGTAAGTAACAGTTTCGTGTTTGATTTTAGTAATATTTGATTTCATGTCAAGTCATTATATGAGAATGATAGTGAACCTATTTTTATGTGCAGTACATTTGTATTCGTTATTTAATACGTGAGTTCATTGTAACACCTATATTTGAATGCAATATATGAGAAAAATAGAGTCTAGATGATATCTGAGGTTAACCATCAGAATTATTTATATTTATGTACGTGTGTCTTTGCTTTATCTATTGAAGCTAGTAGGGATGTACCGATATATCGGTATCGGTGATATCGGCCACTTTTTGGAGTATCGGTATCGGCAAATGGACACCGATACTTACCGATACATTTTCCGAATAATTTTTAATTTGTTTAATATTAACAACAGTGACACTCATCTTTCATGGGTCTCTTTAGATTTAAAATTCGTCTAAATGATTATCGATGGTATAATCGATTTCTTTATGCATGTGTACGCCTTTGCACTACTCAAATGATATTTTTAGTCCGTCCATGCCAAAATAGTAGCTCATGTTAGAAAGAAGTAGTAGTAACTGAAGGAAAGCCAAAGGTAACTTCAGTCAGGAAGGCACACCCGGGATTCGAATTTCGGATCTCAAAAGAGTCAGAGGTTTTGATTGAGAACAAAATGCTTTGCAAGTGAACCACTCTACGCTCACTTTGTCAGTAATTTCCCTTTAGTCTTTACTTACATATTAGAAAAGGTAACGGTGTTCCCTGTACAATGCGCGCATATTCTCGACCGTTTCGTAGTAACTTCAAGTAAAAATAAAGTGAAATTAACCAATTTCATAAAAAAAATATGAAACATAACAGACTTATCAGTTATCAAGCTTTTGTTCCTTTTAACAATCCAC
>JAGDQP010034607.1:0-20016 GCA_022664845.1 Lepisma saccharinum | reverse complement strand
CGCCATCTTGAAATACGACGTCATCTTTATTTTCATCAAGGTTTTACGACTTTACTTCAAAAATCATTGATTATCTCCTCAATCGTACAGTTTACGGCAAAAAGTGTTCAAATAACTTATTTATCAAGTTTTTGAGATACAAGGTTTCATAATTTTACTTTTCTCATAAATATTCAACTTTTCTTAAAAAATCGCTCACGTTTCCCCTAATGATAGAGTTTACAGCAAAATTTGTTAAAATATCTTATTTACCATTAAATTTCCTACAATGAGAGCCCAATACCGTTTTTGTAGCTTTCATAGTTTTTGAGATACAGACTTTCAAAGTTCTGGCTTTTTCGTAAACTCTAGACTTTTCTTCAAAAATCGATATATTCCCAATTGTAGAGTTTACGGCAAAAAGAGTTCAAATATCTTATTTATCATTAAATTTCCTACAATTTGGCCCAATACCGCCTTTGTAGCTTTCATACTTTTCGAGAAACAAACTTTCAAAGTTTTGACTTTCTTTCGTAATTTTCTACTTTTCATTAAAAAACACGATTATTTCCCTAATGTTAGAGTTTAGAGCAAAAAGTTTTGAATACGTTTCATTAAAAATAAAATTTCCTACAATTTGAGTACAATACCGGTTTTGTAGCTTTCATAATTTTTTAGATACAAGCTTTCAAAATTTTGACTTGTTTTGTATATTTTCGACTTTTCATAAAAACTCACTGATTATCTCTCCCAATGGTAAAGTTTACAGTAAAAAGTTTCAAATACGTTTTGTTTAAAATAAAATTTCGTACAATTTGAGTACAATACCGTTTTTGTAGTTTTCGTAATTTTTGAGATACAAGCTTTCAAAATGTTTACTTTGTATAGGTTGTTATATGAATCTGTAATCCCGTTAGTTTGTTTAGTTTTGTTGAACATACCCAGTGCAGTTCTTGCATAGTTTTTTTTCCGAACGCGGATGTGGGTCCGATCCGTGCCTGTGATTCCTTTCAGGTTGCGTCCGGAACGGACGGCGTGAAGCTTGATCCGCTTTATTATTTTCTGACAAGACATGACATAGTACAAAATTATTGACACAGGTATACAAATAGTAAGGAATAGGTATCAGATAGTGACACAAACTCAGTGAAAAACTGACTCGAAGAATAAGAAATGCAGGAGGCCCTTGCACATCACAACAAAGAAGAGAGCCATGAGGCCCCTACTAAACTGTGACTGACTAGGAAAAGATAACGCTAAAATAAAACATTGCAAAATCTTAACGTATTAGGACACTATCATGTGAGAGTCTTGTGACAGAAACCAACTACCTGCAAAAATAACTGGAAACAAAACACAATACTCAACACATATGGTAATTTTTTAATCTTCTACCTACAAAAATGTGACGAACCAAAGAGGCTTGAACACACCACAGAAAAGTTGTATCTCAGAATATATAGTGGAAGGGTAAAAGATCACTCCAAATGTGAAATATTCCACCCACTACC
The DNA here is from genome assembly GCA_022664845.1 of Lepisma saccharinum. Lineage (NCBI taxonomy): Eukaryota > Metazoa > Arthropoda > Insecta > Zygentoma > Lepismatidae > Lepisma > Lepisma saccharinum. Next base: position 18,526 of record JAGDQP010034607.1, on the reverse strand, counting down.
TTCTACGCTACACACGGAGCAGGTGGTTTTAATGAAAAAAAAAATGCATTGATATGGTGGAAAGAACTTACTGTAAAATAGTGGAATGGCTACTGTAACAATCCGTACCTGTGTTCTATGTGAGCGTCTATATTTGGACCTGTCCTGAGATACCTATGTTGAATACCAACTTGTAAACACATATGGGGGTTTGTCAATGCAATTAACTACACAAATAAACTAAATGAACGAGAAAAGCGAATTTAAAGACAAAAAATCGGCCGTCTTTAGGACCAAAATAATGTATTAGAGACCACATGAACCGGAAACTTACAATTAAGCCCGGTTTATGAAGCAACGATTACCAGATCTGAACAAGGAAATCGGGAAAGCTGAAAAGTTCAGAAACCAGGAAAGCTCCTCCAAGTGGGAGACCAAAACAAAGACACGAGGAAAATGGAAAGATATATACCCAACAGGTATATCGTACGTCAAGTAGCCAAGAGCCCGGTCATGAACATGACTGACTGACCACTAACACATATTGTCAATGTATAAAGATAAATTTAAACACTAAAATAATAAAGACACAGTCACTACCAACAGACGGTTGAAATCATGATCGAAACAAAATAGTATACCGAAAAGAAAGAGAATAGAACCTCATGAAAAATTAAAACCTCAGACTCTGAGAGGAGTTGATACACACATATGGGTCCCTGGCCAAATATATGAACATAGAGTGCGTCACAGGACAAAATAGTAAAGTTTACTGAGAATACTAGCAAACCGCTAGAACAACACCCGAATCACAGAACGTTCCAGCTAGAAAGGTAAAGGGAGAGGGTGCTTATTTTTAGTGTGTAATTTCTTCACAAAATGGCGACCACCACAGTGCTGTAATAAATCAAAATGCCATAGATGGGCGGATAATTATCCAAAGTAGCTCATGTTTGCTCACAATTGTTGTGAGTAAACAATAGACGCGATGACAAAGTTGCACTCGTATAGTTGTAGCCGAAGCGGGAGAAAAGTCAGGGGTACATATTCCTCATTAGCCCAATGTAGAAGGCGATCACAAGGCAAATTTTGGTTTCTCCTATTTTCCTCTTATGTTGTTTGGCACCAAACTCTATGATTGTTGCATATATTTGGCGGGAATTCCTAGGATATACGTTAGTTTTTTTTTGCAGGCGCATGATCAGTGTAAGTGTTGCCAACTTCCTGTGAATTATAAATAAAACGGATTTGTCCGTAAAATTTCAAGTTTCTTCTTCTTCTTCTAAATACGAAGCACAATGGGAACAAATGATATACCGTTATAATCTCTGTTTCATGAGCTTTCCAACGAGGTAAATTTATAACTGTCGGGTATTTAGGGAGGGCACCAGCGTAGCCAATGTGAAGGCCTTCGCCTATTGAAAATTTCCCCCTTCCAAAACAAATTTTCCCGCCAAAACTATGAAAGTTACCAAAATTGATTTCCGGGTTACCATTTTTGTAATGTGGACAAAAATGGGACACCCCACCGGGTAATGTGGCCCATTTTCCACTCTAGCTGATAGTCTATGATACTTGTTAAGAACTGAGGAGCAGTTGCTACAAATTACGATTAACCCAACTTTTCATTTTAAAATTCCAAGACCGTTTTCTCGTCACATTTTCGTGCAACAAGTTTCTTTAAATATTATATTAAATACATTCGTTGAGTGTGTACGGTTATAATTCACTTTGTTTTCAATTTTCTACATCCAATAGTTTTCAAGTAATTAGCGATTAACGATATTGATAATGTAATAGTGTGCCGACAAATTAGTCAAAATTTTCAAAATGTTTCCGCTGAAGGTTGTTTCCTTAGTGGTCCGATACAAGCGCATTTAAAGAGCTCGCATGTCATTTGTTTCTTTTGTTTATATTTGAATTTATTTATGGTCATTAACCATATTTATGGCCATTGACCAGGTCGGGATAAGGTAGCGTAAAGGATGTGGGAAGGAGTCGACCGGAGCCTAATTTGAAGGTACCATCCCAGAATTTGCCTAGTGTGACTGCGATAAAAGCTGTAAAAACTGGCCACTGGTATCATTAGTTATGTGTTGCGTTTCTAATAAATTGTTGCAGCTTTAATAAATGTGGAATCCTGTTTAAGGTCACGCGTAATTTTCTGAGAAAAAACGCTATTAAGACACTTACATTACGTTTGTGTAAACTACAAATTCATAATGCATAACCAGTGATAGTTTCGTACATGTTTTGATCTATTGTAAGTACTTACATGTAACGTATAAAATTTCAAATCTCTCATTTAGAAAAAAAAAATACTAACAAGTATGAGGTATACAATTTGCTATCTTCCGAGAGCCTGAGTGATCTGTGTAGGGAATATTGTTTTAAATGGTGTTTAGGGCTATTTTACTGCATCTGTGCTGAGCAATGAATAGTGTAACCCAATGGTACAGATTTATTTACTGCAGCGCAAAGTGAAATGATAATTCAGATAGTCTTGACTGCTGGAATGACATATGAGATTTTAATTAAAGCCCAAATCACAATATAATAATTTTGTTTTTAACTAAGGGTTCTAATAGAGTAAAAGATAGCTCACTTTTCATTTAAAAGTTCACTCTCTTCCTCCTTTCGCAGAAACAATTTCTGTATACCACTGATTCCTCAAGTATCATGATTATGTTCTTTACATGCACGTAATGCTTTTCTTGTGTCAAATCTTTCGAAGTCAAATATTTCCAAGTTATGGCTCGAATATGAACTCGCTGAATTGAAGAGAATAAAATAAAGGAAATGAGGCAAAAGTGATTGCCTTGTATTTAATTCATGATTTAATTGTAAGAGAATGCTGTAGTGCTTCTGCTATTAAGGATTCACTTTATTTTTCTTCAGTGTTCTCCTGGCTTCCAGTCTCGGAAACCTCTTTTCAAAAGCAGATCTTCCAGTACTCAACACACCATTTCACATCGTCAGCTTTATCCTGGTTGGTTCCAAAGCTATTTGGGAAGAGACAACTTCAGGTCCTACCTCAGCTTCAATGCCTACTACAACTCCTGAACCACCGTCTGGAAACTTCGACTGGGCAAAGGTAAGTAAAAGTTTTCTGCAAAAACTTAGATCATAAATATCAGGAGCTATTCACCGTTTGACATGATTTTTCTCACGGATGTAATATGAGAGCAACAAATTTGTTTTGCATTTGTTGATATTACTCGTAAATCATAATAGGATTTTTTTTATTATTTTACTACCTACAAATCTTCAACCTAAATTCTCATACTGTAGACTTATCTTAATAATATTTCAAAATGTAACCAACAAGATTCCATTCAAGATGTTACTAATTTAGTAGGTCTCCTCAAGGTATTGGTTACATCCATGAAGTAATTAAATATAGGCCTAATTTCTAAGTGGTAACGAACTGAGACATGTTTCGTACATGAGAAAGTAATCAATACAAAAACAAATACTTAAGAAGGAAGCAAAATAATCACAGTTATGAGAAGAACCATTTAAAGAAACAAATTATTGATTATAAGCAATTAAAGAAACGGAAATGACGTAGGTGTATTTGTGTTATTTTTTTAATTTTACATATATATATATATATATAATGTTCACAGTTTCTACACCGTAGCTTTAATTTTTTGTGTTTGTGCATAATATATAAAAGAAAAACTGCCATAAAAATCAAACAATTAAGAACGCAATCGTAATATACAAGTGGCTATAATATATAAATGAATCATACATCAGTCTCATGCGTGAAATACATTTCTAACATTATCAATGCTAATTGAGTAAATAGGAACAGGTTATGCTGATTGAGATGCATCGTTCAATTTTATCCAAACAAACACAGACAGAGGGCCGCGGTGGCTCAATTAGTAGAGCGCTCACCTCTGGCGGTAGGAGTCGTCAGTTCGATCTTTGCTCATGCCATGTGGACTTTGTGGTGGACAAAACACGGTGTGCGTGGGTTTTCTCGGGGTTCTCCCATTTCCTCCCACTTTCTTTAATCCACCAATTCATCCCATCATCATCCATCCGGCCTGAGCCAAATTTGCCTGAAGACCTTAAAAACTAAACTAAAATTCAAACACAGACAGACAGGCAGATACATATATAGGTAAATAAAGAGAGAGATAGCTATATAAATCACGCAGTAATAAACTTTCGATCTCTCTCTTCCCTCTCCACTTTTTTTTACTGTCTAAAGCGCAGTATAGATTTTCTTAACATAGTCTTATTTCTCCTTCAATAGTGTTTACTGTAGAGCTAAGCCAAAATTGTGTTATTTGAAACATAAATAACATTTTGGAAACAAGATTTTGTTTTGAGAGGTAAGTGTGCAGTTACTTCGTATTTAAGTTTCCTTCTTACTGGGGAATAAAATTTGCAGCAGAGGGACTTCAAATTTCGTAGTTCGAGGTGATATCTATCACTCAACAGAGCCTATTTGTTTTGTCTATAAACGAGACACTTCACCCAAGGAAATGATATCTTTGATCTGCAACAAAATAACACATTTTACTTTCTAATGTGTCTTAGTAGGTTGCATATACAGGCGAATAAGTATTTAGTAATTTTGTCCAGAAATACCCCTTAAATTCCACAATGTATAAATAAAAGACGAGGTGCTTCAAAGTTAATCTATGGATTTCACATATCACTCATAGTATAACAGGTTGTAAAACCATGGGCGGCGCCAGAATGAAAATTTTAGGGGCGCTACAAAATTTCGTTCCAAAAACCGGAAGCATTGACTTGCGACACACCTGATTGATAACAAAATATATTTTTCCCCAGTAATCGATTTCAGTTGGAATGAAATGTCCTGTATAATAAGAATGTTAGTACTTCCAATGTTAACAAATATTTTTTTTGGTTGAACAATCTTTGATCAAACATACAAAATGTTTTCTGGTTCGTTTTAACAAAAATAAACAAAACATATACGAAATATTATTGTCTTTCAAATACGTGAAAGCTAATTGACAAACATTAGTGCTACATAGAACAGGTAATTAAACAAAACACGACACGTTTTTGTAAAAATATGCATATCTACAGATTCATTGTGTTTATTATGCACCTCGTATGCCCGTTAAGCATTAATTTTACACAGCTAAGTAGCACTGCATCTTACAATGTCAGATTTTTCTTTTAATGGAAAATGATTATATATGGTTTACGGAAATAAGAGAGTCTAACCTGTTGCTGGCATGTTTTGAAGAAATATTTTAATTTGGCGCAAACTAGAAAATTTTCGTCAGTATTTATCTGATGATGACAGTATGCATATCTCTCTGACAGAAAATATAGAAGTTAAGAAAAGACAATTTTGAACATTTTCGACATAGGAATAAACATGTTCAGGATAATTAATTTTTAAACGTATTTCGGCCTCAATTTATGCTGACTTTTTGGGAGAAATTCAATTCTGAATTTAAGTTTAATTATGGTCTTTAGACACCTATTATTCAGGCCGGGATCGGGTAGCAGAAATAATGCTAGAAGTTGGCTAGGGCCAAATTTGAATATCATTTTGACATTTGTCTGGTGTGACAAAAAAACAAACTAGAAGACCAAATTTTGCTAAGTTGCTAATTTGCGGGTGTTTTGCTAAATTTGTAGGTGGGTATACGTTTCGCTGATTTTAACGAAACCTCACGCTTACTGTATCATATATCTGCGTACGTATTTTATAAATATTAGGCGGGTATACGGTGATGCCTAAAAAATTGAGTTGGGTATACGCCGTATACACACGTATACCCTCCATGGTCGGTCACTGGTTTCGAATTCAGGACCTCGTAAATGCGAGGCCAACTGTGGTGCAACCGTACTATATTTTAACTCTGATTCCAGAGAAATTACTACAGAATTGATAGTTTTTCATACTTAGCGAAACTAATAATCAAGTATTTATTGGAGAGTATATTTTAATTCTCACGTTTCCTTCAGTTTTGGACTAAACAATGTATTCAATGACTAGAAATTGGATATTATTATCATCTGTGTAATATGTTTACATCTGGAATGAGCCTTAAAAAATATTAGAATCTGCTTATAATACATGTGAACCTAATGTGTTAGTAAGTATAAGTGAAACAGTACAATGATAATAATTCGCTCTTTAAAACATGAACTTCTTTCACACTTTAATATTTCCTCTTTTCACAATTAAAAAAGATCCAAGTTTGATCACTTCTTTACATTTAAAAAGATGTGCACAAGAAGGGTACTCCTAGATATTTAGAGATCACGTAGGCAGCTATGGCCTCAACTGGTCACATGTCTGAGAAATAATAAATGATGGCCTAAGACCTAGCTACCTATTTGGCCCCTAATTGTAACTTTAATTAAATACTATGGGTTCCCGGAATACATTTCTAGTAAATGAACTAAAGAATCTACAGTAAAGCAGAAATGGGTTAGGTTTTGATCATTTCTTGTACATTTTTAAATTTTCTGTACATTTTCATGAAACGATCTTTTTAGCAAACTCCACGAATCGAAAACAGAAATAACGTGCAAATAGAGATAAAATGCAATTAAAATATAAAATTGAAATCTATTTGATCTAGAATACCTTTAACTCCACATGGTTTCTGAGAGTACTTTTCTGTTGTTATATTTGATTTTATGTTGAAGATATGACGAAAACTGTAGTTTTCACAGCTTCACATAATGCAATCTGGTAAATCCAATTCAAATAAAGAAATTATAAACTAACTATCCTCGAAAATTGAAATCTATTATATCATGTGAAGGTGCTCTATATAATAAAAATGGCACGACAGATTGTTTTAGTTTCAAACGTAGAGCAATCATTTAAAAGAATAAAAAAAGAATGAAAACTATATTTACTTTCTTCCTTTGCTTTCATTTTGTCTAGCAATTTTGTTTGTACATTTTTCTCTATTTATAGGTACCTGTACACAATCCATTGATTCTCTGTTTAGTTCACTGTTTTCTTATTATAATTAGTCACTCGTAAGCCTGTAATGTGACACATAGTAACTGCAGATCATTGAACTCTTTTCCCGCTTGGAATTTAGTGCCAGGAATTCCCGCCTCCTGACAGGAAGCTATTTTTTTTATGTTGTATCGATTTGACAGTAGTCAGTTATTGTTACTTTCACCAGAATATCTCCTGTTAACATGCTATCTAATAACTCGTCCATTAATACGCATATGTGTAAATGTTTCCAGAGGGAGCATTAACCTCTTTTGAGGTATGGGAGAAAGATAATACAAGAAACATTTGAGCCTAGTTTATTCCATGGTTTTAATACGAGGGCTGTTCCAAAATTGAGCTTGTATGGGAGGAAAAACAAAAATAAATTAAAAAAAATTAAGCACTTGAATCATGGCACCAGCTTTTGCAGTCCATAGTAACAGAACAGTGACGCAGTGGTACTTGGAATGATGTGTGTGTAGAAGCTAATGAGAGTGCTTGAAATGAAATATGCCAATATGACTTATTTCGAAATATCTGCCTAAATCACACAAAGCATATGCGAGTTAACGTAAGTACTGAACGAATGTAAAGATGAAATAAACGTATGTTCCGGGTGAGTAAGTATCTGAAGTGTCCCGCATAGGCTACATATCCCACCTTTTCTTGACCACAGAATATACACTGTAAAAAATAACTGTGTTAATTCAACAGAATGCGGTGTCCCAGCGTGACTAGTACTTTTTGTGTGTTGAATCAACACAACACGCGGTGTTGATTTCGGTACTGGGAGAAAAAAAGTTACGCTGCAGCAAGATTTGAATATGTGTTGCTCAGTTAGAAGTCAAGCATTATACCGACTTGGCTAACCTGTCAGACAGAAAAAGCAATAGATGCAAACGTTATTTATTGAACAGCATTTGAATTAAACGACTACACTATAGATTCAAACAATGTAGGAGATCAAATATATGTTGCTGAACCCTCAAAACAAACTAAGTTACTTGTACGACTTATCCTATTGTTTTATCACTTTCTATTGGTACCAGAATGTCCATTAATTGAGAATGTTCCATTTCTATGAAACCAAGCAAGATGGCAACAGACAAACACTTCACCAACATTACGGTTTTCTTATCGTAACATGTCAAACGCTGCGCTTGCTTTCATAGAAATGGAACATATTTTCAATGAATGGGAATTCTGATCCCTAATTGACAAATAGAAGCGTGATTATATCATGGCATAAGTCATGCGAGTAACTTTGTTTGTGTTTGGGGTTTTGCAACATTCATTTTATCCTCTATACTGTTTGAATTTAGTGGGTTTTTTTTCGTCTGGCGACTTAGTCAACAATCCATGTTCAAATCTTGCTGCAGCTGTAACTTTTTCCCCAGTACCGAAATCAACTACGTGTGTTGTGTTAACACAAAAAGTAGTAGTCACGTTGGGACACCGCATTGTGTTGAATTAACACAGCTATTTTTACTGTGTAACCACAGTCGCACTTTCTACACACATAAAGGTTGGTCCTTCTTTACAGAACAATTCACATTCACATCTAATGTAAACTTTTAATTTATTTGGATAATCCATAGTGTTACCTATGATTATCATACTTTTTGCACTAAACAAACACCTTCTGACCACTGAAGCACCGAGCCACTTTACGACTCAATCCATGTGCTGGACAGAGCCAAACACGACACTAGACAACGAATCTCGGCTCACATATGTGCACAAAGAAAGAAGTGGAATTGACGACACTGAATTGTGACTAATAAAGTCGTTCAATCACTAAAGTCAACAAAATCAGCCGACGAGATAGTACAGTCGGTAAAGTATTATAGTTTTTTTTTCTGGAAGTTCCGATTTGATTCCCGGTGTCGGTCATCCTAAGCAAGGAGACCCTGCTTAGTCACGCCAGGCAATTGCTGCAATGGTACCTTGAATTAGACTAGGATGATTCCTTCTAAAGTTCTTCTTCTCCTTGTTGTTACAGTTCTTCAGTGTAAAATTGCTGAAATTAAACTCTATCTGGACATCGTTAATTAAATTAGAAAATTAAAAATATTTAAAAAATCTTTATTTAAAAACATGGTTTGAGGACTTTCTGATAAATTTCTGCGAATTGCAAGACTATTTTGTGTTGACTTGTCACAAACATACTATTTAGTTATTCCTGTCCAGCTCTTGAATGGAGTCGGCAACTGGCTTTGTGGTGTTCTGTGACTAGAGTGTACAAGAGCTGGTTCCACGGCAGAATAATTAATTATCCGAGCCAAAACACAAGAGATGAAAAAAGTTCAACCAAGCTCTTCAGCCCTAAAAAGTGGTGAAATGGAGGATGGATGAGCCAAGTTCCTTGGCGACAGCATGTAAGAGGAACACTGGAACTTGCCGCGAAGTGGCAAGGTTCATAATGTTCGAGCCTTGGGTTGGTGGAGGTGGGCGTGGTGGGTTTTAGGGCCGCCACCAGCCTTGTGGCTTGAAGATCACGAACCTTGCCACCTCGCGCCAACTTCTAGTGTTCCTCTTACATGCTGTCGCCAAGGAACTAGGCTCATCCGTCCTCCATTTCACCACTTTTTAGGGCTGAAGAGCTTGGCTGAACTGTTTTCACCTCTAGTGTTTTTGCTCGGATTTCACAGTTTTTTTGTAGGTGTATAATATATATATATATATACTAGCTTCGCTTCGCTGGAGCGCTGTCTCCAGAATCCCGTGGCGGGCTGCGTCCCCAACTTGGGGCGTTTTGGGGGACTGTGCTTCTTTATCTTAACCAGACTCTCCGGGGAACTGTGCCTCCATGGTGCAGAGCTTACCCATACCCCCGGAGGGCTGCTTCCCTAAAGGGGAGGTTTGTCCTATTTATTGCAACCTGCTTGTGATGGTACACCTTCATACCAAATTTCGTTTCTCTAGCTTCAGTGGTTTGGAAAATGGGTTTTGAGCGGTCATTTTGGATTAAAGATGGAGACACTTTTAACATTATCTTATATTGTCGTGACCTAATCGTGATAGTACACCTACGTACCAAATTACATTGCTCTATCTCGAGCAGTATGGAAATAGTTTTGGGGCTGCCATTTTGAATCCAAGATGGCGTCTTTGGTGGCATTTTGTAATATTTTCGTAACCTACTAATGATATGTACCGTCATACTAAATTTCGTGTTTGTAGCTCCATCCGTTTAGGCTGTGGATTCTATGGAAATGTCATTTTTTCGTCAATTTTGAATTCAAGACGGCAACTTTGTCAACATCTTGTAATATTTTCTTAACCTACTAGTGATGATGTACCTTCATACCAAATTTCATACTTCTAGATTCAGCCATTTAGGTTGCGATTCTTTGAAATTTTACGTTAGGCGGCCATTATGAATCCAAGATGGCGACTTTTCAAAATGACGAAACTTTCCCTTTGCCTTTTTATCATTTTCCCACCTTTCGAATCTTGCCCCTGGCTTTTAAACGTATGGAAACTGCTTCTCGTATCATATTTAATTGATCCGCGAGTTGTTGTTGCGTTTGAGCGTCATCCTCATTAAACAAAGCTTGCAATTCGCTGTCTGGAAACTTTTTCTGTGGTCTTCCACGTTCTTCGTTTCTCACGTCAAAATCGTCACTTTTAAATTTTGTAAACCACGCATAGCACTGTGACTTACCAAGAGCATGATCACCGTAAGCTTCGACAAGCATGCGATGCGATTCTGCAGCAGTTTTCTTCAAATGGTAACAAAAAATCAATGCTGTCCGCACATCGTAGTTTGTAGGTACAAATTGCGCCATGTTCAACGCTATTAAACACTACACTTTGACATGAAACTTGTCTGGTTGTGAGTTGTAAATCGTTATCCGCAGTCAAAACAAGCAAGTGGCGCCAAGGACGCAGTTTTACGGTAACCACAGTGACAGCTAACGCCGTCTATGCACAAATTCCGGTTTCATACTTACACACCTGGTAAATATATGATCAGTTAGTGTTCTTAAGATTTATAAACCACAACAAATACGAAATTTCTAAAGCTGCTAGGGTAATCCAAATTATAGGGTGACACCTTTAATTAAACTGGCGCAAATTGATGTTGCCCTTGTATTGTATTAATACATTTATCGTTCTTAAGTTTTAGTGATCCAATTCTTCCTCATCACCGATGCCTGTACTTGTATTTGTACTCGATGAAGTTCCTTTTGCAATGATTCGTAACTAAAGTAAATATTAGTTATATATATATTTATTATTGCAAACTAAAAGTAAACGAAAGTTCACACTCCTCTGGAACATCTGCAGTCATGAGTCAAAAGTACCTATTGTAGTATATTAGTTCCCAAAATAAATTCCAGAGTCGACAACAGCTGAACATTTATTACACCAAAGAATAGTGATAGAAAAATATAATTGTCGAGCAATTAGGTTCTCTTCAAATGATTCGACAACTATGACCACAATATAAAAAACAGCACTTCAGGACATTTATCATTTTTACATTCTGATATACCTTCCAGTATTAGTATTTTCTCTTCTGAGTTGAATTATATGGTACCCCATCTTATGGCATCCATAAATATCCTTTCTTATATCAAAATTCCAAGATGCTACTATATGTAAAAACACAATAATTCCCTTTTCCGATTAACAATGTCAACTACACCTGAAAAAGGAAAAACAGAACACATACAATATTCAATATTCTTTTTTGAAAAGACATCCAAGAAAAACAATAGTCAGGTAGCACCAACAGTTTTTTATAAATTCCACCACATGACGTCATCTACCATTCTCGTCATATTATAACAGTAACAATAGTGTTTGTGATCCCACTGAAGAAATAACTAAACGAAATCGAGAAAGTTATGAAAATGTAATGTTTTTTTTTATTTCGTAATACTTTTTTGCCCCTGGAAACTACTACTAGAAGACAAATCATCACACCAATACATTATTTGTTATGTCGTAAGTCATACCGAAGCTATTAGTGGCCAAGGTCTGTTGTCACATGCAAGCAAGAACTATACAAATCATTTGGAATACGTCTACTTATTTCCGCACAACCTACACAAAGGCTTGAAAGCTTTAACAATCATGGGGACGTTTTTTATCCTTTGCGATCCGTCAATATGAAGGCTCTCTACTGAACTCCATACACATTTACGTACTTCAAGGCACTTTGTAACAGTCAATACAATCACGCAATGTGTATGGGAATTCCTTCCTCAGATAAGTATGATAGGACAACTTACCTGCTACTGATAAATAAAGTTATGAAAACTTTCCCCTGTATCTAGTAAATTAGATGATCTACGTCAAATATTCAACCAATTCATCATCCAACTCTCATAGAACGTCAGTAACGAGTCCGTAAATATTTTGCCATTAATTAATTTGATTTCTGTAATAAATACTGACAAGTAAAAGTCATGAATGGTTAATCGCGGATTCGAACGAGACATGTGCCAATCGATAGAGTATAGTGAACTCATAACGACATGAGAATCTTAGCGCCAGAAGTCGTCCGTGTCACACGCTATAACAAATTAAATGTAACATGGAGGTCAAGAGAGTGCATAACAGAATTTCCGGAACAGCGACATATCTCGGTTAGAATGAGGTTTCGAGAAAAACTGTGAAAGACAAAAGTGTCAGCAAATCATGAGAACAATTCGACTGACTATCCAAGAAAGCAACACAACTATGCGAGGTTGGTTACGTTATCGAATAGTTGTGGTGCTTTCTTGGATATTTTGCCTTATGCAATTTTTTGATACAGTGACCAGTCACCGCGATATTTTGCTGTTCTGGAACTTCTAACCATTGATCAATATATGACCCTCTGGGGTCCATGGTTACTATTCACAATTTTGCACGCACTTTTCGGATGTAGATTTTCTCGCAGATGCAGAATCCTTATTGGAATATATGGGGTCCTGTTTGAAAAATCAAAATTGGGCCCAGTAGGGCCCACACAGGGCCCCGTGTCAGGAGTTTGGATAGTCAGTCGAATTGCTCTCATGATTTGCTTACACTTTTGTCTTTCACAGTTTTTCGCGAAACCTCATTCTAACCGAGATATGTCGCTGTTCCGGAAATTCTGTCATACACTCTATTGACCTCCATGTTACATTTAATTTGTTATAGCGTGTGACACGGACGACCTCTGGCGCTAAGATTCTCAAGTCGTTATGAGTTATACTCTATCGATTGGCACATGTCTCGTTTGAATCCGCAATTAACCATTCGTGACCTTTACTTGTGAGTATCACGATGAGAAAGTTCAAACTTATCTATGCATTAAGAAATGTGATTTGTATTGGATTAAAAGCAGCCGCTTTTGAATTTCTAATTTATCTTCTATGAACTATGTCTTAAGCCGTTTACTCGCCTCAGGGATAAAAATTGAGTAGATAGTAGGCGGGGTTTAAGTATAATATCTGCATTCACCTAGTGAAACTAAGGAGAATCCTGAAAAACATCAGTCAGGAAGTTCGGCAACAGGACTTTAGCCTACTTGTTTCCCTAATATCGTCACGAAATCCACAACTACAGTCATTGGACCAGGATAGCTGGGTATAAGTCATTTGAAGAAATTATTGGGATACGTGGGATAGTGTTCAAGTTAGCTTCACTGTAATGGATTAAGAATTAATAATTTTATAAACACTTTCAACAAAGTTAGGAGAAAAATTATGAGTTAACTCCACGTTCTCAAAGTAGGAGTATTGTAGGAGTACTCCATGACAAGCGAATATGTACATTAGTAGTAATTTTATAGGTTTATTCAGCAGTTCCATTTAGACTTGAACATTTGCTTATAAGAAATACTTCAGACTAATCGCCAAGTGTACTGGATTGGGGGAAGATGTTACACATTTTGGTCTGGGGGCCATTGTCGAGTAATTAATAGAAACAGAATAGCAAACCTTTGCACAAATATACCAAGTGTATGCATAAGTTTTTGCCGGTTCTTTTGGTAAAGAAAACACGTAATTTTCAAGGGAAATTAATTTTGTTTTATTCAAAATATTGGCCATCGGCTTCTACACATTTCGTCCATCTTTCAGGTAATTGATGCATACCATGCCACAAAAACTGCTTGTCTTTTGCGGCAAATTATTCGTCGAGCCATTTTCCAACGTCTTCGAAATTGCTGAAGTGCTGCTCCGCGAGCGCGTGCCCCATTGTTGCGAAGAGGTGATAGTCAGATGACGACAGGTCTGGGGAGTACGGCGGGTGCGGAAGGATGTCCCATCCAAGCGATTACAAGGTGTCTTTCACTGGTTTTGCTGTGCGAGACGGCGCATTTTCGTGTAACACAGTCACTTTGCTATGTCTTTGGGCCCATTCCGGTTGTCTTTCGATCAATGCGTGATTTTAATTAATCCTTTGTTGGCGATAGCGTTGTGCATTAACGGTTTCGCCGGACTTCAAGAGTTCATAATACACAATACCGCTCTGGTCCCACCAGACACAAAGCATGGTCTTCTTGCCGAAGCGATTTGGTCTTGGTGTTGAAGGACCGGCTTCGCCAGGTGAATGCCACGATTTTTTCCGCTTCGAGTTTTCAAAATAAATCCATTTTTCGTCACCCGTCACAATTCGATACAAAAAGGATTTTCTTTCGTGGCGTTGAAGCAGCATTTCACAAGTGACTTTGCGATTTACCATTTGATGTTCATTCAAATCGTGTGGGACCCATTTACCCAGTTTATTGATCTTCCCCATTGCTCGTTAAGGTCTGCTGATTGTTTCTTGTGACACATTTAATGCTTTTGCCAATTGCTGTTGAGTTTGAGTTGGGTCATCCTCCAATAACACCTGCAATTGCTCGTTTTCGCACTTTTGTGGTCTACCAGAGCGCTCACTGTCTTTCACATTGAAATCACCACTTTTAAATTGTCGAAACCATGTCTCACATGTTCTAATCGATGAAGCGTGTTCACCATATGTTTCTACCAGCACACGATGACTTTCAACAGCCTTTTTCTTTTGATTAAATAAGAAAAGCAATGCCACGTTCTTTTTCAGGCACAAACTTCGACATGATCACTGAACGATAAAACAAAGACGCTAGTGTTTGGCGGACTCAACTTGTGTGTGTTTGTAGTTTAATGTCAGACGAACAAAATGACGTATGTGTCAAATGAATACGCTGCGTACTTTTTGCTGGCGCCATCTCTTAGGTAAACCGGAAACTACTTATGCATACACCTGGTATATTGAACTTTCGTGCTCTTACTGACAGAAGTACATGAAGCTACATGTATACACAATGGATATATGGACCTATAAACTAACCTATCAAAATGTGCATCTAAACCCACACTTCAATGAAAGATGCCCACTTTTGTGGGGAAGATGCCTAATACATTATAATTAAGATATAAGATCATAATAAAGAAATAAAAAAGAGAAACTTTGAGTCCTAACTGTGTTGAAAGTTTTCGTTATTCAAATTTCATCTTGTTAGTCAAACATGTTGCTTCTAAGGATGGAACCTGTTATTAACGCGGGATCATGTTCGGATCTGAATAAGAAACGAAATATGGCTGCAAGTCAAGCCGCGTTACCACTCACTACTAAAATGCTCTTTGTTGTGCATATTGACTTGAATAAAGAGACTGCAGCCTAATATCTGTCGTCAAGTTATTGAAGGACATTGTTTCAGTGACATGTCAGACATGCTAGATAGAATGAAGTAGGGAATGGATGTTCGATTTTGAATTTTATTTTTGGCATCTAGGACTTAGGTAGAGATAAGGGAGGAGATAGGATTCGGAAAAGTGTCGGCCAGGGCCTATGTTGAAGGTGACATCCCGGCATTTCCCTGGTGTGACTGAGGAAAAAAACATACAAAAACCTCAGTCAGGATGATCGGCCGATGGGATCGAACCTACGACCTACCGAACACTACGCCAACGCTCTACCATTGACAAGGGAAGTTTTTCAGCTGGAACAGGATTTTTTTGATAAGACTTCGTATATATATTCGTACTCAGATGCTAATAATGCCTACAAAGTAAGTCGACCGTGTAAGACCGTGTTTGTCCGCTAGAAGGCGTTAAAGTTTGAAGCAAAGGGGGAGACAGTCGTTGCAATGGCTCCCGCAGTTTCGGTTTGAACAGGCATTTATTACTAAAAAAATCTACATGAACATACCTGACAGTGCTGACAAAGACTGTGAAGCCACTCCAGCGTGTAACTAGTAGTTTGGCAGATATTGGCTAGTATTTGTCTTAACAAATGTAAGTGGGGGGTTTCCACAAAGTGTAAAACAGAAGGGTGAATCACAATAGGCACACAGGACAAAAGACACATCAGAGCAACCTTCAAAAGCACATTTCAAAAATGTTTCACTTAGAGACTGCGGAGACGACAGAATTCAAATATTCCTTACAGTCCTTGCTTACAAAAGCAATTTCGGAAGGGGGGCGGATCCCCAGGAACCTCCCTCTACGTACGTCTCTATCCGTAACTGTCAGCAAATTCAAAAGTGTAATATAAAGTGGCATTTGATACCGTGTCCATGAGGTGTAATTTTGAAGGTTACTCTGTGTGCCTATTATTCTGTTTTACTCATTTTGTAGAAAAGCCTCACTTGCATTTGTGAAGACAAGTACTGGCCTATATCTGTCAAACTATTCGTTACACTGTACAGTCTTTGTCAGCACTGTCAGATATATCTATGTACATATTTTGAGTAATAAATGGCTGTTCGAACCGAAACTGTGGGAGCCGTTACACCGACTGCCCGTACTGTCTTCTACTTGCTTCAAACTTTAACGCTCTCTGGCGGACAAACGCGGCCTTACACGGTCAAATTACTTTGCAGGCATTATCAACATCGGGGTACGATGTATATACGAAGTCTTATCAAAATATTCCTGTTCGAACCCAAAAACTTCCTTTGTGATCTACTGTGGTTCGGTAAAATGGATGTTCGAAGAGATCTCTATTTAAGAACTATTGTAAAGTGATGGGTGAAAATGAGATGTGATTAGCAAATGACAAATTCTGAGTAAAGACTGAAGAAATAGGATATTGTAAAAGAGAATATGAGATGTGTACATCATGGAGAAATCTCGTTATTTGATTAGCAGTTGAACGCTCCAAATACAGGTCTTAGTAACCGAGTATTGAGGGTTGCATTAAGTATAGAACTTTAATAACACAAGCAAAAGTAACATATCGTCGTCGGAACTGCAATACCCCCTATGTGCCATTTTTTTAACTTTTTATTTTTTCTTCCAGTTTATAGTTCTGTGTACTGTGCATACTGTAGAAAAAATTCATGTGGAAATAACTTCTACTTTTTGAGATATAGCAACTTTTTAGGTACCTAAATTGTATTCCAAACTGTACTCCAGAAACAGGTTTTTAGGCCTTCCTAAAAAATTCATAATTTGCCACATAGGGGCAGTTCCAACTACAATATGTCGGATGGACTTCATGTATCACCCCACTTTGATATAAAGTATCCTAATCCAACCATTACTATCCAAATACACTATATCAGTTCTATGATTTTTGGATTACACAACTTACCCGTATGAGTTTGTATTACCTCAGCAATGAATGGTTTCCGATTACTTTTTATTTTGTTAACTGCAAAGCAAAATGTTTAGCAATTAATTTATTTATTCCGTGTAATATATTTTTAAAATACACCGTACACTAAGTTAATTTTCATATCGATTGCCAATGTCGATCTCTTATCGTTCGTTGTTGGTTCAAATGGATCCAATTTTTATGTTGAGTGGTAATATCGAATACCATATGGTGTCATAATTGATCAATGTATCTGTGTTACATCAGATATTTTTCCTTCACCGCTTAAGTCAAATAGAGATGTGATATCTTGAAATTAGTATAATAAAATAATATTGTGCACCCTGTACATAGTCCCCACTCCATTCTATTTTGACCTCAAATATCCTTTCATAAGTTATTTACTCACCACAAGTTAGTTAAGAAATAAAAATATTTCTTAACTTAAGTGACCTTGTAACAGACTGGATGATCCACAAAACTTTCAGCAGCTCAGTACCTTATGTTGTAAATGAATAGTTCTGGCCTAGACCTTTCTTCGCAGATACACCAGTTATTAGTCATGCTAAAGCTTCCCTCGCCACTTGCATATTTATCAGCCTAGATTTGCAATGGAGTGAGTCATGTTACCTTTAACTCTTCTTGGCCTTGACTTGGGCTGCGAAGAAACTAAAGGTTTTTTGTAAGGGGGATGCTTATAAACCGTGATCTACCACATTTCCTCATTTGTTAGGTAACTGCAAGAACTGAAGGTGCCAGTTGGAATATTTTAATTCTGTCGCCTCCGCAGACTCTAAGTCAAGTTGTTCCGAATTTGTTAGGATTGTTGCACATAAATTTTGGCGGTAAAATACAATGATTGCTTTCCTTTCATACACGGGGTGAAGCAACATGAGATAAGTTCAGATCGATTAGTTTTCCCATTGGTTTTAATATGACTAAGTAAAGTGTAATAATTCACAATATATATACTGTAAATACCATAAATAGAATGTTCAGTATTACTAATAGTGGTAGTAGCAGTAGTATTGG
>JAGDQP010034606.1:852-20017 GCA_022664845.1 Lepisma saccharinum | reverse complement strand
GCTATAGGCCAACCAATCAGAGAAACGGATTCTTAAGCTCCGCCCCCTATCGTTACTATATATAGTACACCTGAACTGGTCTCAGCACACTTGCCCTGAAGATGAGAACAATGTCTTTTCTTGAAACGTCGGCTCTATCGTCGGACTTCACCTGGCTGATATCCCGAGAACATCTATATAATACTCTATAACACTTACCGGAATTTTACCCTCCTGAAATCTAACCCCTCGGATTTTTACTATATTTTAAAAGATACTTGGGGGTTAATTTCAGGGGTGCAAAATTCCGAGTTGGGATTTTAATCAATATTATTACAATTCTAATTTAATCATATGAATCAAAATATGACCGGCTATGTAATAATTAGCTTTTTGCGGGGGGGGGGGGTTAATTTCCGGCCACGAATACAATTCTAAGAGCAACTGTTACACAAGTTTTGTGAGGTCACGTTTTTCTTGGGAGGTGATTTCAGGGGGTAAAATTTCACTTCCCCGTAGGTAAATGCAGACAATTGACAGTCGTGTTGCGTTCTCAGTGTGTGTGGGGGAGAAGGGGATTACAGATGGCGTTGCGTGCTAGCAGAAGGAAATAACCACCTGCTCGCTCGGGCGAGAACTGCATGGGATAGCACGAATAGACACAGTGACGTCACATCCACTCACACAGTTCTGTACTACCTTACACTTCCAATACAGATAATGCAACACCGAGCAGACTCACCCGAACAAACCTATGATATGAACACGTGTGTGTGTGTGCATGCGCGCAGCAATACATAAAAGCATTCATTTAGAAATTCTGCAGTGTTTGCCAGAGCCTATTGTTAAATAAAAATAAGGAAGAGCACAACTCCATTGTAGGGAGCCCATCGACTTTACAGGAGCACAACTCGTTATATTTTCATGATCATCTTAACGAAACTCGTGACATAATGGTGCAAACTTCGGGAGGTGATAAACTGTATCAAAACAAGAACACTGCTATGCTAAGCGGAACACAGCTTACACCATTACTTGTCGAGATATGACGTATTTGTGATGATTCAACCATAACTTCGAGGAGATTCGTTCTGGATACTTTCGATTTCGCCAATTCTTCGATAGTAATAGCATCAGTCGATACTTTAAATTTGTTTCAAGAAAGTGACACCAGATGGAGCAGGGATTCTGCCAGACCCCCTCGATGGAGGGTGCCACTCCCTCAAATCGTGGAGCACACACACACCCAACTAAAAAATCAATAGAAACACTACAAAATTCTACTTCTAATTTGGCATTACATCCCCAAACTGAAAATTCTGACAGAATCCCTGGGTTAAAGATTTTTTTTAAGACGAACACCAGTTTGATGGCGGCGATGAACATTTCCATGCTGAATGAGAGATTGCGTGCGACTTTTAATTATTAATGTAATAAATCAGTGAAGGAGTGGGCGGGGGTGGCGGTGAATTGTATCAATAGCCCATTATTTTATTTTTTTCGCGGACGGGTCCGCAGCGTCAGGAACAAGGCATGTGTAACGAAGATTAAAATTAAATTATAGTGCAACACCTCCAAGCTACATGCGAAACATTTCTTAATACATAACATTTAAAGTACTTTTTATTTCCCCTTTTTGACTTATAGTCTCCTATTAGGTTATATCATCAACATGTGTCATATTGGTTGGTTAGGAAAAACTTTTTGCAATCTCTAATGGCAATCTATTACGGTCGTTTTTCAAATTACGCTCTACGATTCGGGACAAGTCACAAGACCACAATGAAACTGTTTTTAACTGCTTAAGTGTCTGAGCCATTAAGATTAAATTCATTACACCGATGTCACTTGATAAATGCAATCTTCTCTCGGTTGCAATACCGCCGCAGGGATGCACCGTTAACAGATTAACAAGTAAAGTTTATATGCCACTTTCAGAGAGGGGAAAAAAAAGGCAATTATGGTGGTCACGACGACGTCCGTAATAAGTAGTTTTAAGATCGCATTTTACTTATAAAGCAACAATGAAAATTACGCCAACAATAAATACAAAGGTCACAAACTATGGGAGATAATTTCTTTAACAAGAAACATGTCGAAAGACGCCAGTTATAAGGAAGGTAGCCACTCGCGTACGAAGTGCAAACTTTAATTAATGGCACATATTTTACGATTGGCAACTTAAGGAAAATTGCTACCTATGTTGCGGTGGTTACATAAACCACAGGGGCCATAAACTGCCCGGAAGAAGGCACGAAAAATAATACAAGGATATGCTCCTATGCAGGGAAAAGACATCAACCAAGAATGGTGAACAGTACCTAGAAACAATCCCCTCTTCACTCCCCTACAAAAAGAAAAAACTGGAAACTAGCGCAACATATACCTCAACTCAATATATCAAAAACGGACTTAACTAACTGACTGATATTACCGAAAAGAAAAGCCAATATTTAACGAGTAAATCACAATACCTATTTTCTCAAAATAATCAGCACCATAGCATGTACCACCTAAAAATGATCAGAAAATAATAATAATAAAAAAAGCGGAAAATTGACACAAATTCTTCAGAGGGATATCAAAGAAATTAGACCTGTCCAAGACGAACAAAATTGAAACAAAGCAAGTTACGTAATGGTTTTATAGGTAAAATCAAAACGTTCCCGTATAACATCAAATTTTTCTTACGAACCCCCCAAAATAGTCAACGTCACAGTTATCCCCTCTTTCAGATGAAGAATCCAAAGGTGTGTGAGTCATCTCTGTCCGACTTGAACTTCCTGAAATTTAGCAGGAATAAAGACGGAAAGCTAAGCGATTTAAAAGGTCGCTATTGATAACCCCATACTGCAAGAGCCCAAGGACCTATCAAGCATTGAAGATAAAATTTCTCTTCTGTTTTTGTTGCGTCAAAGATGTACATTTGGACCCGACCTCGCGATCTCACTTCGACTTCGACCTCACTCAACCTCGAACTCGCGATCTCATTTCGACCTCGACCTCGCGACATTACTTCGACCTCGAACTTGCGATCTCGTTTCGACCTCGACTTCGCGATCTCATTTCGACCTCACTCAACCTCAACCTCGCGACGGAATTTCAACCTCGACCTCACGGTCTGTGGTCGAGGTTGGACCTCGTGAAGTCCGACCTCTCGAAATTGAGCAATAAAATGAACACCTACTGTGTAAGACATGTCTATGGAACATTCCGGATAGGTGAATAACGAACAAATAAGGGTCGTACGCGGTGGCTAAATGGTATATCGCTCAACTCTGGTGCTGGGGATCGTCGGCTCGATCCCGGCTCATGCCATGTGGGCTTTGTTTTGTGGATCCTATTTTTTCATTTTCTTCATTCCACTAATTCATCCCATCATCATCCATCCGTCCTGAGCCAAAGTTGCCTGAAACCCTTACAAATTAAATTCAAATTCAATTCAACGAACAAATAAATATTAGGTTTATGTCAAAATAAATACATTCTTAATTAAAATGAGTACTTTAGTCAGACAAGGGCTATTTGGGATAGTGAATTATCTCGGAATACGTAGCTGTTCATTTTAAAGTGAAGTTACGTATCTTGAAAAATGATTTTTATAATCACAACGTAAAAGGGAATAAGTAAAAAATCACATTTACTTTTAAAGAGGGGGTGAGCTTTACCTGGGGTTCATTATGCACAGATTTTTTTTTCTAGGGTGTCAAAGAATATTCACGTTGACACACTAGAAACAAAATCTCTGCATCAGGACCTAGCCCAACCTCGAACTCGCGATCTCATTTGGACCTCGACAACGCGAGGTTCAACACCTCTGCGTCAAACTCTCTCGTGCTTCCCTTTACAAAGAATGGAGACCTCATTGTCGTGACGACCACCAAGAAAGCTTGTCCGAACTGACAGGAAACCACGCTGGAAGATCGCATTAACCAAGATCCATGGCAACAGAAACAAGTGCCGTAGGACTTTAACAAGTTCACTGGGTATTGGTAACCAGAGGCGGCGTTTCGGGGTAGCAACTGGGGCAAGCGCCCCAGGCCCCGCGCTTAGGGAGGCACCGCGTTCAGAGTTGATATTTTTCTTACTCAATGATATAAAAGTTGATTTGTAAAAAAAAAAGTTTACAAATAAACTAGTTTGTATAGTTTCCGTGCGAAATGTAATGTGAAATGGAAATGAATAAAGAAGAAAGGGGAAAAGATGGAGTTCAATTACGTAAACAACAGCATACTAGCTCTGATAATTAGGATCACTATTCATCATTCTCCATGCCATGCATGGTGGTCAACAAGTAATCATACTAATAATTAAAACGCAAACGCAGCAAGGATTTCTGTGGCTGTTACAGTAATGTGCAGTCACAGAGGTTTCAACTACAGTTGTGCTCCAGCATTTTTTTTCTTTTTTTTACTATGTGATTCGTGGATCACTGATACACGCTGATATTTACTTTTATCGTTATTACTTATTGAAATTACCTGTCTAAATTGCGCAATGGTGATGGCTTTACCAGCCGCACATTTATGTTATCTATGTATTTTCGAACTATTATTATTTTTTTTTTAAATTGATACACAATTTCAGTCGTCAAGATTGTTAAATTGGCCACGTTTTGAAAGGAAGAAGTGAGAGGAAGCATTTACGGGGAAGTTGCTTACTGCTTTATCGACTTTAGATGTAACATTTCGGCGCTCAGCGATTTTTACTTGTACTTTGGCCCCGCGGGATCATTATTGCCCTAGGCCCCGTGCTCACCTAACGCCGCCTCTGTTGGTAACATTAATTTGTTTCCTATACAGGTAATAAGCATAGGCTTGACAACTTCGGGTGTAACATCTCCCGTTTCCTAACGAACTTATCCGAATCAAACATTTGCTACTAGAATTTCTTATAAGTTGAGACTTCACCAGAACTTGCAAAATGCATGGTAACTATTTTACAGTGAAGGACTTACCTTATAAGAATATCCACTAAGTTCTCGCAGGCTAGCAGAGCGCTTCTATCCATTTCCCATTTGTGCAGCTCTCTCAGAATGACGTAGGCGTTTTTACTTCGAATGATTTCACGGCCTGTTCTCGTGGCACACAACTAGAAACAACAATGCAGACGAAACAATATAAAAATTGCCTTATATTTCCATTATGGCTATCCGTTTCATTAAATACACTGAAAGCGAAGACAAATTAATTTATATATTCTTGCACCGGTCATTACAACCATTTTATGATTTCTGGAGGCCATCATGTTGGGAGTTCGAGTATTGGTGTGGATTCATTGAATTTATTTATAGCCTTTAGTTATCTCGGTAGTTGGAAGAAGGAATTAAACACTAAAAATTAGAAACTCCTTACATTCAGTGAAAAGGTGTTTTAATTTCGTGATTTACAATGTCAAAAACATCGTGAGTACAGGGTAAAATTTATTGATTACAGGAGTAAATTACTTGAGTAGCTAAAAGTACTAACTTTTAAAATTTTACACATAAACCTTGCATGAATACCGCCTAACGCACACAACGAATGCCTTTGTGATCATGTAGTTCGTATTTTGCCCGCTAGATAGCAAACCATGTTCGCAAAATTTGCTGCCATCTGTGGAGTATTCAGTGTACCACATTCTAACATTCTCCGTGCAACGCGAGTCCGATGATAGATTTTTGAAGACGATTCTTTTCGATTGTTTAGGCATTATTTTCGTGAATGAACTGGTATAATTTCTTGAGTAGAGCTCAGAATTCTTAGATGGAAGTAAAAATGTTTAAAATTTCGCAAGTATTTCTTGAGTTGAAAAGCACATTTTCACAATATGTTAACAACCATATATTTGGTCCATAACTGTATAAAATTTTCGTGAATTCGCGAGTCGCGTAATTCTACTGTCCCTACTAACTGATTTGCGGCCGACGAACCTTGGTGGCGCTACAAGCATAAATTTGATACGTTACATTTTACCATGGGGCCACACAGCTTTCCAATTGGTTATAACCATCTTTGGCAGCGGATTTCTCACGAAGTTAATTTTGTTCACGTTCGTTAAGCACTACTGTCCACCCTGTAGAGAGATCACACACTTTGAAAGCTCGCAACTGCTGCGCTGGTGCCTTGTCCAACTTGATTACAAGAAACCAAAGAGACTCCAAAAAGAAATTAAAGGAAAAAGAATCTTCTTCTATTGGCTTGTGGATCGCGTAAAGCTGGTGCAGTGAAGTATGACAAACGTGACTCTTCCCTCGTAAATATGTCCACACTCCAGGCAACAGCAGTATAATTTTCAAACTTACGAAGCACCTCACGTGCATGCTCTCTGCAATTATTAACACAGAAGAAGATACCGTGGATCAAATATGGTTTTATTAAGATGTAACAACATGCAGCACAGATTATGCTGGCATTATTTTACGGAAATACACACCTGCACAAGTCAGTATTAAATTATTGTGTGGATTAAAAAGAGAAACACAAAGCACGTTGATTTCGGCAACATATTTTTAACACACTATAGATCTACCTATAGGAACAAGCAGAAACCGCAATAACATACTTTTAAGAGTAATGCTAAGGGAGCCAATCCTGCTTTGCAGTCAGTCAAAATCACTCTATTACATTATATGTTTGAAATTAGAACTTTGTCATCTTAGCAGTGTCTTACGATTACAAGCTTACATGGGAGAAACACTAGTAGCGGGCATGGTCTAATTTTAAGGTACCGCAAAGACATTCGCTTGTTGTGGCTGGGAAAATAAATGAAACCCTGTTTAAATGGACGACTCCAGGATTTTAGCCATGATCTTTCCGTTTACGCTTCCACTTTCACTGAAAAATAGCGCATGGATCTTCTGTTGTTTATTTTGTTGGCTGTTTCAATTTTATCTCATGTGCATTTTCACTGTACGTCTTTTTTTAAAAAAATAGTAAGTCCTAGTTACGTAATTTGTTTCGTCTTCAATGATCAGTACAACAATAATACAGAAAACAATAATTTAACATCCAGTTCCTAGTCGGGATTCAAACCCGAGATCCTGTTGCTCCTAAACCAAAATTTGGTTGCTCACAAATATGTTTCTCACACTTCACATCCTTATATACGAGGATTAAACAAAAACTAATGACTTCGACTTTGTATCTCACTAGATGGCAGGGCAGGGCAGACGCAGTACAAGCATTCACGTGTTCTTTTCTTGTGTGTCAATTTGTAAGAAGCAGTTGTACGGAAAGGATGTCTAGTTACAGCTCTTTAAACTCAGGCATGTAGTGAACATTCTTCGGTGCGGTGTAAGCATCGTGCTGTCGTTGACCTCGTTTTTTGAAGCCATCTGTTGCAATTGAAATTCACCGATGTACACACGCAGTTCAGGGATTCTGCCGAGATCTTCAGTTTGGGTGGTGTAAAGTAGAGTTTTGTAGGGTTTCTATAGATTTTTAAACGTAAAAATAATTAAAGTTGGTGACTTGAGGTCTTTATAGTGCTTCCAGTCAACAAACCAATCAAGACAAAGAAAAGGCTGAAGACACATGAAAATACATTCTCCATCGTTGGCGGAAATATGTGCGAAGAGAAGCGATTACGTAGAGAAGTCCATGTCAAAAAAACAAAACAAAAAAAAACTAAGTTTTAAGCAACGTACTTGATAACCCTAGTATTAAAAAAGTGAAGATTACCTGCGTAATAGCTTCCAGCAACATTCTTCTGATATCTGGATCAGGTTCTCTGGTTTTATCAGGAGATAAGTACTGTAAATCCAATGGTAGCTTATCCATCTCATCTTCTGGAAACTCTTCAGGTCCAGCCAGAGGTAACAATAGTCGAGGAAGGATATCCACTTCTTCGTCTAATAACCAAAGGTGGTTCTCTGCAATTACAAAATACTTCGGGTTGAAGAGCGAGAGAGAGAAACCAAAAGAATGCTGTTACTGCCAGCAGTGTCACCTAAGACTTCCCCAAGAACAACTTGTAACAGATAATGAGTTCAAACCGTAATTGGACTGACAAAATATGAACTCAGGACACGACTGAGAATGCAGCTTTAACGAATATTTTGTCAAATAACAATACAGTTTCGTTACAACAAATGATGAGTTGAATTGAAATTTATTTTTGGCTTTTATAGGCATCTCAGCCGGGATAGGGTGCGGGACAGGATGTTGGAAGGCAGTCGGCCAGGGCCTAGTTTGTATGTGCCATCCCGGCATTTGCCTGGGAAGACACGGGGAAGAACGCTGTAGAAAATATATAATGAAGACTTGGAATGTCGAGGGCTATCAGTATCATGAAGAAAATAAAAACTAGTTGAAATATGTGCATTGTTATTTCAATAGTTTTAACGAAATGTTCTTTGGGTGTTACGCAAAGAAAACAAATAGATTCTTGTATTTGTAGTAGTTTGTAAAAGTGTATGTCTGAAGGGGGCGTTGTGTCGTCTCATGTCCTTAACGAAATGACTGCTGCATACATAGTGGTGTTTTGTTATAGTTTTAATTTTTAAAGCCTTTCGTCCATAGACAATAACGAACTTCCAACATTTTTCCTGTTAACAGAAAGGCATGGGAAATGGGATAAAATCTATTTTTTTTTTAAAACGTATACCAGGTACTTGAACTTGCCGGAAACATGGCGACACGCGTACATTCGTGCAAAGGATTATGGGAGAAATTGTAATATAAATATCCCGCATTCATTGCCAACATACAATCTTTGGATACAACGAACTGTCATTTGCTAAACCGACACGGCTTACTCACGTTTACAACATTCTACATAAGTCATATGTGACAATGCCGGGATAACTTTGAGCGTCTCTAGCACCGAAAATTTCAATTGTTTGATAAAAAAAAAAAGGACACCATCAATTATCTACTATGTACAATGTAGAATTCATTCCCGAAATATTTCCGGTGTATTTTTTAAAATTATTTATGGCCTTGAGGGATCTTACAACCTCAGTAAGATTAGCCGGGCGCTGGGATCAATTCCAAAACCTTCCCAATATAAAGCGGACACTCTACCAACCAAGCCACATTGGTGTATTTTAAAAACATTGTGTACTGTATTTGCTTATTACAAAACCTAACTTTATACTTTGGAAACAACATAGCTATGTTTCCAAAAGTAAAATTGTCCGTTCCATCCCTCTTGCTGAATTGTATTTATGGCCTTTAGGCATCTAAGGCTCAAGCCGGGATAGGGAAGGGGAAAGGATTCGGCCAAGGCCTATGTTGAAGGTGCCAGCCCGGCATTTGCCTGATGTGACTGAGGAAAAACCATGGAAAAATCTCAGTCAGGATGATCGGCCGCTGGGATCGAACCCACGACCTCCCGAATGCTACGCTCTGAGCTACGTCGGCTCGGTTCCATTCCTCTTGTCGATGCCCGAACACTGACGGATCGAGAGAACGGACGCGCGTGGCTTCCACAAGGAAAAAATGTTTTATTTTCTCAAAAAGTTGCCTTTGAAGAACCCTCGACTTGTTTCCAGACAAATCTAATTAATGTAGAAATATTAGATTTTGGAGATCAAGGTTTCAGAGTCCATTATAAAACTTAGCAATATGAGGGGGAAAATATAAATTTATACTTAAAAAATACGTTTAGTGGGAAAATATTGAAACGGCCAGTGCTCAGTCCTACGCCTGCTTCCGCGCTGCGCCTGAGTAAACAAAAATCAATTAATCACGAAACTACGATCTTTAATTTCACAACTCTTGTAATATGAATATCTTAATCTACACGTATTTTTTTTCCCCCATACACAGAAATACTTCTATGGCGAGAAGAGGGAACTAGCAAAACATCCGAGTGAATTTGTACTATTAAAATCGATGAAACACCCATGCTATCAATTATAATCCGTGGCACAAAAAAGAAAAAAAGTATTCGGAATTTTCGTTGCTTCCTGGGCCATAAATTTTTATTTTGAAGCAGCAACGGGTGACTGTTGAACCACTTCGCCATTGGAAAACCTCGCTGAACAACTTCATTAACGCACATTTTCTACGTCACAATCGGCAAGCACGCACTCTTTTATTGCACTGTTTAATTTCCTCCGAGAAAAAAAAAACGTTCAGGAAAAGGAGATATATATAAAAAAGAAATAATGCTGATGGAATTTTCCTTTTTAATTGCTTGAACGATCTCATTCCATTCGATAGCAGTTCAAAAACCTTCCTTCAGCCAGTCCGATCGTTTTTACTACGCAGAAGCAATTCGTGGCTTGTTAACAGCCCGTATAAGTTCTACGCTAATATTCTTAAGTAAACGAAAAAAATATATATTTGTGGAACGACCAGGAATCGAACCTGGATCGCGTACTTGTTGGTCTACTGGTTGCCGACCAAGAATAGGGTTCAGAGGCGTCATTTAGGGAGGGCATGTAGCATTCGGGAGGTCGTCCCAGCGGCCGACCATCCTGACTGAGATCCAGAGTTTTTCTTCAGTCACATCAGGAAAATGACGGGATGGCATCTTCATCTCCCCTATTCTGGCTTGAACCTTAGATGCCTAAAGGCCATAAATAAAAAAAATCAAATTCTTAATTCATAACAAAAGAACTTTTACAGTAACGACTCCGAGGGAAATTACATTGGAAACCGCCAAACAATTATAACCATCTCCTGACAGTTTTTTTTTTTTTCGGCATGCGGTGTAAACTGGATTTCCAAATCGTTGCTCGCTAGTTGTTTCGGTAGCCCAGTCACTAGAGCGTTGGTTAGAAAATTGAGAGACCGGTGTTCGACTTCACTCGCATCAATTTTTTGTTTTTTTGTTTTTGTTTTATTTTCATTTACAGAACATTTCGGAATGCTTGCATTAGTTACTAATATAATGCTTTCTTGTACTGCTTACGACATTTTAAACATTTAAACGAACCTCACACGTACTTTACACAACTGCAAAGCCAAAAAAGAGCATAAGCGAGCGACGGTAGGTTTGCAAGATTATTAACTCACTCGCTCTATGGCTTACGGAATTCGCAAGTTCATCGCCACAGTAACAAACGTTAAACATTGGATTCTATCCAGGACAAAATTAAGCCAGGTTTCATCTTGATCATTTACATCTTCAAGATCCCTTCTTAATACTGTTATCCCCAACGACGTCTCGGTCTTCCCAAACGGTCTCTTTCCTTCCTACTTTCCAACCACTATGGAATCGTTTTCCTCCCATTCGAGCTACATGCCCTGCTCATCTTAGCTGTCGTGACTTCGTTAGTCTTATAACGTCGGGTGAATCACACAGTCTGTGGAGTTCTTCATTATGTAGTCTCCACCATTCTCCGGTTATCTCGTCCCGTTTTGGCTCGTATATCTTTCTAAAAATACGCACGTAATTTTTGTTCATCTAAAGTTCGTACTCCAACTTTCGCAACCGTAAAATATTACCGGCAAAATAACCGTTCTGTAAATTTTCCATTTCAACTTTATTGATATTAATCGCGAGATGATGAGTTTCTGGACGGAATAGAAACATGCTGCCCACTGCTAAGCGAATTTTTATTTCTTCCGCGACCTCGCTATTGTGTGTTACATAATGCTTCCAAGTATTAACATTTGTTTAGATGATATCATCCTTACTAATTAAATCTCTATTCCCTCAAAGTGTTTCGGCTTTTTACCATGTATTTTGTTTTCTCTACGTTCACCTATAGACATAACTCATCGCAAGCTTCTACTAAGACATCGGTGTTACTTTGTAGTGCATCGATATCGTTCCGTACTAAATCTATATCTTCTCGCGCACAAATATAGGAGTCAACCGTTGTATTCTTCTGTCGCACCTAAAACTTCCTTGTGTTGTACCTACTTCTGGCTCGTGGCCATGTTATTATGCATTCTCTGTCTCACAGTAAAACCACCTTTTCTTACCAGACGACGACCTCAACTTTCCCCCCATTATGAACCGCGTGCCTCACGTCAATGTACCCGACGTTGCCATACTTCAAGCGCTCCTCTCTCTACCGCAAGTGAAACCTAACGGTGCTGTTTCAAAATAAGAAGGAAAGGTCTGTAAAGGAGAGAGAAGGGGGAAGTCCATTCCTGTCATTTGAAATTTGGCAATAACGTTTTCCATTCTTCAGCAGCTGAACAGTGGGTCGGAAATGATGATTTATGACTGAAGCGGTTTGTCCTTTAGATCAAGAATTTCCGAAGAGACGCGACAAAGAATACTTTTGCTATTATATTTCAGCCGTAATACAACGTAAACGATAAAACTGGGATATTTTCTTAGTTATATTCGAGCCATTACGGTAGGATTGGCGTCAAGTAATAAATGGTAAGTTAGTTTTATTACATCTACCAATTACAAATTAATGAAGAGACGTACATTTCTGTACCAGTGGCTCAGTTACGATAAGATGGATAACTACACATAAAGCCACCTGGAGAACAATATTAATTACAACCAAACTTAAAGAGGGCGCCTTGGGCACCAGAAAATTCGACCACCCGGCAGGAAAACAATCTGAAATTGCCAACAGGTTGCAATCGTTAAACATAACTTGTTTTTTGGTGGCCATATAATATAATAGCTCCTGGGATCACCTTTACTCAAGTAGTCACACCAGTATCATGGAATGGTTGTAAATCTGCTAATCTCTTAACAGCATTTTTTTTTTATTAAATCTTTGACTGTTACGAAGAGGAGAAGCTGAGGTATTATTTCACAAAGTTATCGGTTTAAACTCACATAGTATCAAACGCTGTTTCCATATAAACAGGTGCGGAAATAAGAGGGCATGTGGGCGAGGACATTCTACAGGGTGTTCTGTAAATAAGGGCATGACTTTGTTGTGTAGTAGCTGGTACACAAAACGATTTGAAATTGTTTTTATTGGACAGATTACCATGGAACTGTGTCCTAATGTCAAGCACGGTTACCATGGAACTCAACTGAAAGTTTTATTAAGACTAAAATGTCAGAGATTGTCCAACCGTATCACCATAGTAATTTTTGTTGACACTGCATTTGATTCGACGTTAACAAGTTAGAATGACTATGACTTCATTCAACTCATCGTCAAAAAGTTATACTGACTGGTGACTGCACTCGATTCAGCGACAAAAAGCGAGACAGATTGATGATTTCCAGAGCTGAAACGGGGCACCGGGTATGGACTTTGGACCAGGCCTGATCCGGCGACCAAATCGAGACCCAGTAACCTGAAGGACGAAGCGGAATTTTTAATTATTTCCTTGTGTTTCAACCGTGTTTCTGTCAGGGGTGACCAGGATCGGAGATGTTAACCCCAACGCACGAAAAATACGATGTCGAAATTCCCTGTTAATTATATTTCGTAGACCGGGTCACTAAAAGTGACCCAGTTTCAGCTCTGATAGCTGTATTCGATTCAGTAATAAAAAAAAAGTGAGACTAATTGGCTAAGAGCAACTGGGTCTCATCCACACACTAATTTTGGAGATATCCTTGGTTCTCTTCCAACTTGCAGACCCTTTTTATAACGGAACGACCCAACCTGTCTATCGCATTAGGCCAGCGTACTTAAGGTTCTGAGTTCGAGCCCCGGTTGGTGCATGATTGTGGATTTAAAAAAATTACCGTACACATCGATAGGAGCCAAAGACATTAGTTACTAAAAAAATACAAGCGAAATATAATGATTTTTCTGGTTAGAAAAGACCTCAGAATATTACTTCACCGGCCATATGACATGCAAGTTACGTAATATTACTAATTACTTATAAAAAAAAAAGTGGGTCTAGTGCATGTCATACAGAAAAAAAAAATCCAATTAATATAACTTTCTTTTCTTTTTCTTTTCAAAGGATAACGAGAAGATGAGAACATAATAATTATTACAAATGCAAGAGCGTAACATATGTCACCAGAAAGGAAGTATGTAATCTTCCCCTCTTGATATCCATGTAACTAGTGCGAAGTGATTAAAATAACGTGAAATTACCCTCCGAGATCTCTCTTTCTCACTCTGGCATTTGCGCTGGAAGAACAGTTCCGCTACCGTGTAATGAGATGGCTCTGTAAAGATCAGTTAACTTCCGGCACACAAGAAAATTACTTCAGTTCTTTTTTTTTTTTTTTTTTTTTCTGTTCAAAAGAATTCAAGAACAAAAGTCTCTCTCATTGATAAAGACTGTGCTGTAACGTTAACTTATTTAATAAGCTACACTTCATTATTCGTGAACTTTTGGGATGACTGAGCGACCACGTTGCGTCATCCACAATCCAGGACTTCAAAGGCAGATAGGGTGAGGGCACCAGTAGTTGGCCAATTAAGGGGAAGTTCACGTATTTTGTTTCCAGATTTCTTTCTTGCCCTACTACTTACGTTCTTTAGTTTCATTCTTTACACCTATATCAACTAAAATAAAAGAATTCTAACTTAAAATGGTACATATACATGGTATTGAGATTATTTTAAAGAAAATATGCAACATTCACCAGTTATCGTCCACCCAGAACCAGTGGTCAGCCATATATGTGTCAGTTGTCGGCCACGTGACAAACAAATGAGAAATATCCATAAAAAATAAGTACTCTTACATTCAGAAACACTGAATAGTTATTTAAACATTCGTTAAAACAAAACTACTAATTATATCTATCTATTTAAATTAAAATACATCAAAGTCCATAATGCGCTGTTAAAAAGACCGTTATAGTATTAGGAACAATGATGATGATAGGTGTTCTGCCCGATGGCAGGTTCTGACCCGAAGGTCCCAGTGCAAGGTGAACCGATAGTGATTTGCCACTGCCTTCGATCACATGAAAATGACGTCCTAAGGACGGGACCTACAGTTAAACGTGAGAATCGAATCCGGGACTTTTTGATTACAAGGCAGCGAGGGTTACCACTCATCCACACGGGACACTATTATGAACAATAGAAACATAAATTTAACGTCACAAGAAAACTAGATAAACACTTTTTATCAGTCATCCTGGCCGACATTCGGAACGCTCGAGAATTCTATCTAAAGTCGGACACAATAATATACTTAATAGATATTTTAAAAAAGACAGGACAGAATATACAGATTTTTAAAAAGAGTTGTAAGGCCTAAGCCCGTCACCAGTATGATATAGGACGTATTTCCACCATTAATCTTTCGGGCAAAGGTATGGGGAACGTAGTGACCAGGAACCACCATCGCATCGAGTAACAAAGGAAAACCTTTAAAAAATATAAATGAATGGCCGGCAATAAGAATCGAATGCGCCTCCCAAAGGCAATTAGAAGTCCGCGACCTTAACCTCCAGGTCACGGGGTCTGGGTGTCTACAAAGAGCAATGCCTATTTTCCATAGGCTTCATACCTAAAACGCGACCGATTGAAAGGTATACTAAATGAAAGTAAGTTTCGTCCTGATGAATATAATTTTATTTCCGCCAGACATCGGCAACGTACATATTTCGGCATTTGAAATTAACATAAAAGTATATGGGAGGCGACAATAGTTTGTGGTTTCTGGACCAGGGGTGACCTCAACTATCTTTTGATATGTTCTAGAGCTAAATAAGCGTCGTCGAACTGGCCTTAATCGCTCCCGGGAAAACTTTGCGAACTTAGTGCTTTCGGCGTTTATGCGCAGGGAAGACTATGGGAGGGGACAGTTTGTCGGAATTTTTGGATGGCACAAGTATCTTTTGATATTTTGTAGATCTAATAAAGCTTGATTTTAAGAGCCTATAATAATTTCCCAAATATATCGGCAACTTAGTGTTTTCGGCACTTACACGCATGGAAATCTACACGAGGGGGCACTTTGTAGTGATTTCTAGATCACGGGTAGGAGACGACGACAACTATCTTCTGCCATGTTTTAGAGCTAATTATGCTTCGTCTAAAGAACTAATAATAGTTTCCGGAAAACATCACATTGTAGTTTTAGCATTATCCCAGATAGCACTCAAACTTGTAGTAAGTTTGTACGAGGCTTGGCATTGCAAGAGCTGCAAACTTGCTACAAAGTTGTATTTTCAAATTTCAAGCCCGTAGCAGAAAAAAAGATTCATAATGTCAGGACTGGGGTTCGAACCTACGATATTCAGTTTTGTTTGTGGTCGGTCTACCGACCGCTCTATCGTGCCACTCGCAATCTATCATCAATTTTACTCATCCTTTTATGGTACGAAGACAGGTTTCTGAAGTAAATGCACTGAAATATACATGCTAAAATTCTTCACTGTGAAAGCTCATGGATCCTGTGTTAGAGTTAATGAAGCCTGCTTTGTTGATTTTTCGCAAGCGAACCTCTTCAGGAAAATCATAATCATTTGTTTAATTTACTGCTCGGGTCGATGACATGTTGTATTTTAGGTCTTTGTATTGTGTATCATAAAAACAAAGAAAAATTATCTGACTTGAATTGTTTAACTTCTTTTCGGGAAATGCGTGCAATTTTGAAAATTGTTTTAAACTAGTTTAGTAACTGTGAAGAGAATTGTCAGCAAGTTTATTCATCCGATCATTCTTCACTTTGCAGTGAGATCCCTTAGGTACAATCTCTTGACGTATTAATATTTGCTCATACTACATATATATATATAATAATTACAGTTAATTCAATTGTATTATCCATTTTTTTTATCGTTCATATTGCCTCTAAATCCCATACCGGCGTACAGTGCTGTCATCTTTTGTTTTGCATTGACATGAAAGAAATCATTCCACTTACACAATGCAGAGGTGCTGCCATCTCTTAGAATGTCAGTCAACTACGTAGTCATCTCTACACCCAAGAACACGCAAAAGAAAAGAAAGGCACACTTGCACATGTATATACCAGTACTTAACAAAGACAATTCGGTCACAATAATTTAGCAGAACAATTATTTGCACACAAAACACTTCCGGCATTCCCTTAAGAATGCATTATATTTCATGCCATATACAGGGTGTTGCAAAATAACACCGACAAACCTAACTCACGACTTCACGAGATTCCTGACATGAAAATAAGAAAAAAAATAATTACAGACCATCCGAGCGTGCATAAATACTTCGTTTTAGAGGTTTAGGCTGTTGAAAACGCGGGAAAATGAACTTTAGAGCTGAATATTTCCAATACGTTCAACAGTAGAACCGCGCAGTCAAGGTACCCTCAAAGACTTCAAACCTACTCTATCCAGAAATACATATTTCAAAATTGTGCAATGGGTGCGCAAGGGCTCCAACAAAGGAAGTAGGGTATTCCCAGAGATTCTCTGGAGTAAATGTGGGTAGAGATAAGTACGAATAAGGACTTTCCGTATGAGTACAGGTCATAAACGTAATCACTAGCATCTAACCGGCCAAGGACAGTTTCTTTTACTGATACGAAGCACTCGTGCACCCTCCGATGGTCTATACTTTTGTTTTATTTTCGTGTCAGGAAATCTTGTGAGGTAGGTTTGTTGTGTTATTTTGTAACACCCTGTATAGAAACGTCTTTAAGCGAATCAAATCATTAGATTCCGTTCATTAACTTTGCTGTATCAGAACACAGGAAACAATTTACGTCACAATAATATTAATATCCCCCCCCCCCTTCTAGTTTGAAAATATTATTAATGGTGTTTGTGTGCGACTAAACCGAAATTCATATTTTCGCTGTACCACCCCGTAATATTTCGGAATTTTCAATGCGAATATTTACAATTGCATAATTATAATACCGATGAAACACAACTTTGGTAGCGTGCTTGTCTTGTAATCAGGAGGTCTCAGGATCGTTGCCGATTATTCTGAATGAGGTTTCCCCTCATTTCCCTCGGTCACGCCAGCCAAATGCTAGGATGGGAACTTAATAATACAATGGAACAGCAATATACGAAAGCAAAGGTAAAAAAAAAAAACAAATGTGAATAAAAATAGTTAATTAATTCCAGTTAAATAGCCAAGTTCTGCTCTCAATGAAAATTAATATATGAATAATTATCATCACAGGCATTACTATCATTAAAATAAATAAATGAACCCTTATACTGGCTACGAATTCGGCGCACTTTTAAAATTAGACGATCACCTAACAACTTTTGGGGTACCACAGTTTGAAAGCCTCTGCTCTATACAAAACATTTCATCCATCTTTTTTCTCAACCCTTAGTTCATCATTCCGCACAAGATCTTGTGAACGCCTGTTTCGCCATTACTATTCGCGCCTTTATCATACTTTCACATTACATATCCTCACACATACAGTACGTCCAAAGTACTTGAAACTGGTTTTTCCTTTTCCACTTTTGAAGTTTGGTGTGTTTCCATTTGTTCCAATTACCATCCCTTTCCTTTTTTAACGTTTGTTTTCCTTCCATGGTCCTCACAGCTTCTATGCACCTGTTGCCAGTGTCTGTGTCGTTTAGGAAACATTGTGTGATATTTCGAGAAAAAAAAATCTGCTGACACTGTAAACGGGTCCAAATACTAGGTGGTTCCAATTAAAGTGACCTTACTCACAGTGACCCAGAGCGGGCGGCAATAAACATCGGACATTGATACTTGCTAGATATGCTAATAAGACAATGCGGAAGCAATTTACACCGAAAAAAAAGTAGTTCAAATTTTCTCCACCAGGCGAAAAAGTGGCGCTGTACAAGCAATGCACACGTGGAAATGGTACAGAATGTACGGATAAGATCATGATGACCGAGGCAGAAAAAATCAAACACGCACATGAGAGATATGTACAACTTTACTTGCACCTCATTTTTTTGTACAGTGCCACATTTTCACCTGGTGGAGAAAATTAGAACTATTTTTTTTTGTCTCCAGTGTAAATCGTTTCTGCATTATCTCACTACCATAACTACCAAATATCAATGACCTACGTTCATTACCGCCCGGTCTGGACCACTGTGAGTAGGGTCACTTTAATTGGAACCACCCAGTACTTGCTAAGCAGTTTAAAGAACGTCTGCTCCATTTTGTTTTTATTTTGCTGGAGATTTTCTATGCAATCGATGACTTCAACCTCTAGTTACAAAAATCCCTTTCGGTAGGCCTACAGGCTGAGGTAGATCTCGAAGTTTTTTTTTAATTTTCAAAAATTCAAATCTCGCCTTATATGAGAGCTATCGAGAAACTATTTATTGATTTGTAGATTATTCATCAAGAGCTGTTCAACGATACCTCACAAGACACACACACACACACACACACACACACACACACACACACACATATATATATATATATATATATATATATATATATATATATATATATATA
>JAGDQP010034605.1:0-20017 GCA_022664845.1 Lepisma saccharinum | reverse complement strand
AAACTGCTCATAACATTCAAAGATTTCGAAAATAGGAATTCTCCATACGGATTTACAAATTTAGCAATTGCATCAATAATTTCTTCTTGAGCTAGACTTCGTTTGTATCAAATGCTGGATTCAGTGGGAATAGAAAGAGCCTTATATTGTGATACTGATTCAATTAATTATATACAACGACGTGATGAACCCATTTGTTACCTACAGGAATTTACTTGGGAGAATTGACTATAGAAATTAAAAACGGGTGTGAGCTGCGTATATTCTTGGAGCAGCCCCGAAAAACTATACGCACCAAGTGGAAGGGCTAAGTACAGGCAAAATCGAACATGTATATAGAATTCGTGGAATTACTCTTACGCGACGAGCACTTGAGACTTTTAATTCTCTGAAAAGTTTATGTAGGAGAAAACAAAAATGAGTTTTCTTAAAGATTTTCTGTACAATAAAATAAAAAATATAGTTTGCTTATAAAAGATTTGTATTTGTATTTTGCTTAAAAGTTTGTATGCACAATAATAAGACAACAAAAATTAGTTTGCTTGGGAAAGATTTGTATTTGTATTGGCTGAAAAGTTTTTATCTGTACAACAATAAGAACAAAATTACATTACCTGAATTTCTTCTAAAACAAAAATTAGTTTGCTTGAAATATTTATTTGTATTTTGCTTAAAAGTTTTTCTGTACAATAATAAGAAAACAAAAAATAGTTTGGTTACAAAAGATTTGTTTTTGCTTAAAGGTTTTTGTATTCACTAATAAGAAACAAAAATTAGTTTGGTTACAGAAGATTTGTATTTGCTTAAAAGCTTTTCTATTCACTAATAAGAAACAAAAAGGTATTGGTTTGAAAAGATTTGTATTTCTATTTTGCTTAAGTTTTTTTCTGTAAAACAAACAAAATTATATTACTTCATTTTTTTCTAAGAAAACAAAAATTAGTTTGGTTATAAAAGATTCGTATTTGTATTTCTATTGAAACATTTTGTATCTCTTGTCTTATTTTTCACGTTGGAAACATTGTTTTTTAATTTGACAAACTGTACTTGTAAACATAATAAAAATAAAACTATTTTCTTGATACAGCAAGTATGTTTTCCTTTACCCTAAAGCTGTTGACTAGTATTTTAATTGCAATAGTATCTAGTCTTGAGTAAACTATATATCCAGTCTTTATACCACAATATAAGATAAAGTGGCTTCAAGTATGAGTTATTTCGTACCACTTGTTTGTATCTTCTTAAAAAATTAGGTAATATTTGCACACAGTCTGTATGACTTGCAATAAATATCTCATAGATTTCATTACATATATCAACGTAGGATAAAATTTCCCAAACATCTTGTTGTACTGATGCAGGAGTAAAGCAGTCGTGAATGTCCGTGATTTCACCTTCAAAGCAAGAATTACAGACAGGATAAAACGACGGGGTCCATTCTTCAATACTTTTTATAATACACTTTAAGTCAACCTGTACAAGTCTGTACAGTTACAGCTACCAATGACTGTTTCGTAAAAACTAAGTAAAAAATGAATACTTGTTACAGTTTTTATTTATTCGATTAAGCAATCAGATTGAACAAATCAAGTCTCCGAGTCAAGAGTTGAAGGTGGTTGAGAGATTGCTTATGTCATGTGGTAGATAAATAACGTCTTATCGTTGAGTCAAAATTGTCTAAAAAACTAAAAATAATAAAGTTTCTCACCCCTTTCTGTTTCTCTTTCTATCTTAATGATATCATCTCAGCGCAAAGGATTCTGGGAGCCTCAACAATGTTTCTCTACGATCAACTGCCGAACAAGTGATAAATAATTCCTCTCTCCCGCATGCGTACTTACTCTTTGCTTGTCACGATCAACAACTGGAGAGTGGCATGCAATGAATCATGGGAAATCTAACCATCAGTTTTCGTGTGTTACTCCTAGATGCTGTGTGTGAAAATTTATCGTGTTCTCTCACACGCACGTTCCATTACTCAGGGATCAATACTTCAACACCGCTGATGAGAATGGTTTTTGATGGGAAATCTTCCGATCGGATTTCATATACTAGTCCTCTGGGGTGGTGCTTCTGTGAATAAGTTTGTGTTATTTCACTGGAATGAGTGATTTCGGCTGTGTAGGTAATTATGAGTCTTATTATTTTTGACTACCCTTCCTATGAGTTAATTTAACATGACGTCAATAAAACATATATTGTGTCCTTAATATAGTAAAATATCTCTAGAATAGCTAGGAATCTTTGAAATACTTTGGTCAGACAATCTTTTTGCCCGTTCTGCAGACATTGAGCTGTTCCCTGTGTCACACGATGCTGCTAGTACATCTCTCCGTCTTGGTATGTAAACATTGCTACTTCAACATTCACAGAGTGTGGGTTAAGGTTCAGAAAACCAATCAAAATTTTCTAGAGTGTACTCCTAAGAAGAACTCCTTACTCTTTACATTCCCTATCTCGAGATCGATTTACGTTATAGTTACAACTCTAATGCCTATTTAATTACAATCACACCAACATCATTAATGATTAGTGTTTGACATATGAAGAAGGTCAACTTCATTAGCAAAAAGTCTATGACTGATGGTTAACCCTAAAACTCTAAGCTAAAGATATTTAAAGGTACATATGTTGCCCGAAATGGGATATGAATGGAGGATCCTACATAATGTGAAAAAAAACTCGACACACTCATCAAGAGAACTAACACGCACCAGTCAGAAGGAAGTGAAACGTGGGGAAGGGCACATTGATCCCTCTGTGACATTTCTTCCCTTCAAACTTGCTTCATAACCTCTTGCAAAAGCGTGAAGGAGGTTATCAAAGGACACATTGGTTCGATTCTGATAAAGAAAGTGGTGTTCAATTTTCCTGCATCCCTCGTCATACGCCATCTTCCATTTCAGTCTGAAGTAATTAAACATTTTTCGTTAAGAGGCCATAAAAAACTAGTATGTCAGTTGATGTCATCTTGCATTTAAATTAAATAACTTTAAAACTTAAGCTGACTAGAACAAGAATGCATATTACGAAGGACAGTGTTGTAATCCGATGCTCTACCGACTACTTTTTCCCTGTTGGGTAGCTATTCCATGAAGTCCCGTATGTTCAATCTATGGTCCTCTGCTCGATCGGCTTTACCAAACTCTACTGACTACTACTCTTTTCCCTTATTAAGTACAGTATAGACTAAAAGACAGAAACACAAGGAGCTCTCGTATGTGATAACCGCATATGTTCATCCTATAGATCGTAGTTTCCTGTGTGAGCGGTTTTAGGATAGAATATTCTAATCGGGATTTGAATCCAACGTACGGAGTGCCTATGCATCTTTTCCCTGTTGAGTAGCTATTCTCTGAAGCTCTGTATTTTAAACCTATGGTCCCGTGCTCGACCAGCTTTACCAAGGAATCCGATGCTCTACCGACTACTCCTTTTTTCCCTTAGTAAGTACAGTATAGACTAAAAGACATAGGAGCACCAGGAGAAAAGTTCCCTATGATGCAGATTTGAAGCCCTCACTCCGATGTTGTACCGACTAGGCGTATTTTCCCCAAAACAGGAGTAGCCAGGTTTGAATCCCGGTGCACTATCAACTATGCTACTTTTTCCTATTAAGTATAGGTTAGAGCCATATTGCCCTGACCATCCGATATTGTACCGACTAGACCGCTTTTCCCTAAGGAGGAGTAGCCAGGTTTTAATATCTATGCACTATCATCTACACTGCTTTTCCTATTAAGTATATTTAGAGCTATAGTGCATTAACCATCCGATATTGTACCGACTAGGCCACTTTTCCCTAAACAGGAGTAGTCAGGTTTGAATCCCGATGCCGTATCAACTAGGCCTCCTTTCTCTAAGCAAGAGTAGTCAGGTTTGAATTCCGAGACGTTCTAATGCCGTGTCGACTAGGCTGCTTTCCCCTAGTTAAAGATGCATTGCCTTGACCAGGATTGAACCCAAGCCTCTGCTCCGATGGACTAGCAAGTATACCGTGACTGCATTAAATCAATATATATTCATCTTTTTACTAATAAGTGCAGATAAACATAATAAAACGGCTCTAATCGAGTTCCGAAGCCTAGAAGTTCCGATAACGTGCCGTCTACATGCTATTTATGTGCTCTGTTTGGGATCTGAAGCCGAAATCGAAGGCTTACGCTCTTTGAAACAAGACCAATTGTTGCAATTCTGTGTTTTTTAAACCAGAAATACTATAAAAATGATACATCAACTCAATATTGTCTGTAAAATGTATTAGAGCCACGTTTTTTTCTGAATATTTACTTTAGAACACAGGAAAACTTTGAATATTGTACGTACCCATAATTTGTAGCTGTGTTATTCTCCTGTAAATGTCTCTTTATCTCATATAACCCAGATGTAGCTATAAAAATCCTCAAACAATAACGTTAATTGTATCATATAGATAACTTCATGTATATCTGTATGAATTCATCTCTTTTTGTTTCTTTGTCATCCTGCTCCAAAATGCGGAATGATGCGATATGTATGTATGTATGTGTTTGAGTGAAGATCTCCAAATAATACCCCTCCTCCCTCTGTTGGGAATATCTTTAATTATTGATCGATAAATGCCCTGTCTGGGAAGCTAGTGGACAGGGGGGAGCAAGTGTATTACTTACTACATGTGAAGACGCTAGTCGGCGCGTGTCGAAATGAAGGGTGGAAACATAGGGTGGAAAAGCAGTAGCTACTGTGGGGGTCTTTTGTTGACCACCCGTGTATCCTGGTCTACTCCGCCCCCTCCCGCCCCCTCTTTTGTGTTAAAAGTAACAGGGGAGAAGAGAAGAGAGCGAAGGAAAGGGATAGAGAAGAGAGGACTTTTTTTACTTTTTCTCTAAAGGGGAGATGAGAGAATGTATTGATTCGTATATGAAAGTACTTTTCAATGGTTAGGGAGTGGACAGGGCTAGAAATGTTTGTTATTTTCCACTATGATTGTATGAGAAATATATTTATTTTAATAATTACACTGAATAATTCCGCATAAGACTTTATATTTCAAGAGAAAATGTGTACTAATTATCGGAAAGTCATAAAATAAAATAGCATCTGTATTTTGCGCGATATTTTAAGACAATACTTGTTAATAATTACTATTATATTAAAAATAAAAGAAAGTATAGTAACAAATCATTGGAAAGTGATTTCTATCATTTATCTGAGACTTTCATTGGCTTATCAGTGTTGCAAACTCTTCCGAATTGTTACAGAATGGGTATTTAGACGAAAACTTTAATAAATTTGTACTATTTTAATAAACAACTGGCAACACTGAATCGGCGAAGTATTATTGACTATCTCTACTTACCAAAGTTCGAATTCCGCCGCCACAGCGCGACTGTCTTGAGTTACACTGTTAAACAAATGACTACGCAGCTGCGACGATTTGCAATGTCCAGAAGTGGCCGCATTCTGTGATGTTGTTCCGAGCCGTCTGGGCGACGTTACACTTTCTGACGACGTACTTGGTCACAATACAACTGTCTCCGCAACTTCTCGTCTACCTTGCTGAGGGATATGTCACATGCGCCGTAAATTGCCAAAGTACAATGACGAAAGGATTTTCATGCTGTGTGGGACCAGTGGTGTGTTTCAGCCCTGGCGGACCCTGGTGGCGCCAGGGTACTTTTTCTCATGGTCTGGCTCCGCCAGGATACTTTTTTAGGCATATTTTAGTTTTCCTTCTTTTTAATTTGAAATCAAAGGTTTATATCAACCACATGAATGTGAAACTAATTTCTGATAGAACACATTCGTTGAAAAATTACAACAGTATGTTGTTTATTTCAACTTTGAGAGGAAGTGGATTGTGGATATCAGATCTGGCTGTTTAAGGGTATGTTATTTGCGAGGGCAGGGTCAATGAAAGTCCGTATACGATCTAGTATTTTTTTTTATTTTGGGGACCCGCATTCCACCCCTGCCTCTTTGTATTCTTAACACAAGTCAAGTTATGCACTTTCAGGGTCATGCAGTACGATCCGTTTTGATCTTCTTGCCTTGGGGCAGGCATGTCCCTAGAGATTCTTGGATTGCCGAAGTTCCAGCATTCCAAGAAGCTCCTATATTCCATCAGTCTAAGACTTCTGGGGTTGCGGGACGGGCTTTTGCCAGGCGTCCAGAATGTTCTCCTGGTCTTGTTTGCTGGACCAATTTTTATTTGCTTGGGAGGGAACCCTATCTACTATATCCTCAATTTTATTGTAAAAAACATAGAAAAAAGATTACATAATACATTTACACAAGTACAGACATCACATGGACAACACAGACGAGACAAACATAGACTTGAGCTTC
The DNA here is from genome assembly GCA_022664845.1 of Lepisma saccharinum. Taxonomy (NCBI): domain Eukaryota; kingdom Metazoa; phylum Arthropoda; class Insecta; order Zygentoma; family Lepismatidae; genus Lepisma; species Lepisma saccharinum. Next base: position 13,690 of record JAGDQP010034605.1, on the reverse strand, counting down.
TTCTTCTTTTCTTCTTATTCTCAATTCCTGTAAGTACAAAAGAAGGGAATTAGTTAGGTAAGATGCGCGTGGGTTTGATGTTAAAGCCATAAAGTTTTTTTCATTATCCCTCCTTGGTATCCACTTCCCTTCTTCTGCCACTGGTTTTTATCGTAGTTCTCTGTAGGTTGAAGTATCCTATCACTTCTTCTGTTCTCACTACTTGCACTATTATTCCTTCTTTCACATTCACTCATCCACACTCACACTTCTACACTATCGCTTCCTTCTGGATTCCAAAAGTTAGCGTAATTATCATTACCACTAATTTAGTTACACTTGCACATTTATTCTTAATTCCCCATCACCAAATAGTTTCACATTTAGCACTTCACGAGCGTCTCTTGTTACTGATTCCGCCACAAGGCGCTCTTCTACCGGGTTCCGGCAGGATCATTTATTCATGTCCCTGCTGTTTTTTTTCATAAGTTCAATTCACGGTAGACGCGGTCGTCGCGGCCTCGCGAACGCGCACACACGCCAGTCAAGGGCCATCTTCCCTTGTATTGTTATTTATTTTTCCTATGGTGGGTGGTCCACGCCATTTCTAAATTTCTTTTTATGATAGTTTGAAACTTTTTGAGTTAACTCTCTGAGGGCCGCCGCAAGTTCCGGGGTTCGCAGAACCTCCGCGACGGGCATTCCCTTCAGGAGTTCTCTTTCTTCCACCACAAGGTGCTCATTCTCTCTGCAATGCAGATGTACATGTTCTGGCGTGGCCACCACTCCACATGTATGACATAGGTTATCTTCTACAATATTCATTGCATGTAACTGCTGACGAAAGGGGCCATGGCCCTTCAGGAAGTGTATCAGCCCACCAGTAATATCCAAGTTTAGTTCCATCCGCTCTTCAGTATTCCAAAAAATGGAGTACAGTATTCTTCCTTTTTCAGTTGTATTCCACAGTTCCTGCCACGCACTGTTTATAGCTAAGTTGACTTCAGCTTTAGTCTCGGCTGGTCTATGTAGGATGTTAACGACTTTATCTTGAATTTCTTTTTTGATCCAGTACATGGCCCCATCTTCTTAACCTGGAGATGTAGTGGGGGGACCGCCAGCGCGACCTGGAGTGCCTCGACGGATGTCGTCCAATATGCGCCTGACAGTCATAAAAGTATTTGCCGTTGAGCTCTGTCTATAATCTGTTTTTGCCTTTTATTATCGAGTCTATGGCACCATACCCTAGCCGCGTATCCCACTATTGCTCTTATGATTACATCATGGTAAATGCGTATTACTTTTATCGGTATTTTTAGATTGTTTACTGCTATATTAACCAATTTGTCTTAAATTTTTAATGCCTTATTAAGTAGATTTCGAAGAAAAATATACCTATTGAGATCGGTACGATATCAAAGTATATATATTTATATATTAACACGCTAGCGGCCATAATTTTGAAGATATTTGAACCAAATTTTTATATGTTGTTTCTAGGCTTAATAGCTCGGTTAAGTTCGTTAATGAGCAAAATCGGTAGCCATCTTGGATCCAAAATGGCCGCCAAACCCATTGTTGTGTAGAATACACAGCCTAAACCGCTGGGGCTATTGAAATCAAATTTGGCATAAAGGTACAACATCACTATTTGATTACAAAAATGTTAACTAATGAGTTCAATGACGCCATCTTGGATCCAAAATGGCGGAAGCAAGAAATCTATTTTCCATATCGTTTGAATTGAGATATGAAATTTGACATGAAGGTGTATTGTCACTAGTAATTCAAGAAAATATTACGAAATGTTGAAAACGTCGCCATCTTGGATTCAAAATGGCCGCCGAACCCATTGTTGTATAGAATACACAGCCTAAACGGCTGGTTAGAAATATCAAATTTGGTAACACGGTTCATTATCACTTGTATGTTACTAAAATATTACATGATGTATCCAAAGACGCCATCTTGGATCCAAAATGGCGGACCTAAAAATCCATTTTCCACACCGTTTGAACTAGAGATACGAAATTTGGCATAAAGGTGCATTATGACGAGTAGTTTAGGGAAATATCACAACATTTGGGAAAAGTCGCCATCTTGGATTCAAAATGACCGCCCATAATCCCATTTTGCAGACCGTTTGAGCTGGATAATGAAATTTTTCTTGAATATATACCGTCACAAGTAGGTCACGACAATATAAGAAAACTTTCAAAAGGTCGTCAACTTGGATCCAAAATGGTTGCCCCAAAAACCCAATTTCCAAATCATTGAAGGTAGAGAAATGAAATTTTCTTTGAAGGTATATGACCAAGGTTAGGTTACAATAAATGGGGCAAACCTCCCCTTTGGGGGCGCAGGCCGTGGGAAGGTGCAGATGGACACCATGGTGGTGTAGTGCTGCAGGGAGATTTTGGTTAAGATAAAGGAGGCACATCCTATCAAAAAAATCACTAAAGTTGGTTGCGAACCCCTTACGGGGATCTGGGGGGCAGCGCTCCCAGCGAAGCAAAGCGAGTATGTGTTTATATATATATTTATATATATACGTCTTGTGGGGTATCGTTAAACAGCTCTTGATGAATAATCTACAAATCAATAAATAGTTTATCGATAATTCTCATATAAGGCGAGACTTGAATTTTTGAAAATAAAAAAAACTTCGAGATCTACCTCAGCCTGTAGGCCTACCGAAAGGGATTCTTTTTGTTATACTTGTGTGCATTCTGAAGTCAAGTTTTTCATCCAGAATTAGTCCTAAGTATTTTAGATACTTCTCTCGTTTAATTGTTTTACCATTTACTTTAATTATAGGTCCTCTATTGTAATTTAGTTTTTCTTTGAATAACACATATTTCGTTTTTTCGGAGAATATTTTTAATTTATTTGCTTTACACCATGATGTCATCATTTCTATTACCTCGTTTGCTTTTCTTTGAATATCCAATCCACTGTTCCCCTTGATCACCACTGCCAGGTCGTCCGCGTATCCCACCACCCTCTCTACCTGCTGCATTCCATTCAATACCTCCAAGCACGGCTGAAATACTAGGTCCCAAAAGATCGGACCCAGCATCGAGCCCTGTGGGCATCCTCTTGTAGGAGTCTTAACCACAACTCAGTCCGCTGTGTCTACTTATAATTTTCGATCCTGAAAGTAATTTTGTATTAACTTCCCTAGTTTGCTGTTGATTTCAAGCTTTCTTATTTCTTCTAACAATGAGGGCCACCATAAGTTGTCAAATGCCCCCATAATATCGAAGAAAATTCCAATTACATATTTGCTGGTTTCGTCTCGTAAAGCATATATGTTACTACAAAATTCGTTGATAGCATCCTCTGTAGATTTTTTGTTGCGAAAGCCGTACTGTAATTTGCAGTTCTCCAGGTTATCTCTTTTTTTATTTATTTTTATAGCCAATATTTTTTCAAAAATTTTGCTTATTGTATTCAAGAGTCATATAGGTCTATAAGATTTTGGATTAAGTTTATCTTTGTCCTCACTTTTCAAGAAGATAACCAAATTTGCTACCTTCCATGGTTTCGGAAAGATTGATTGTTCTATACATTCATTAAATAATCTGGTTAAATAAGGGGTCCATATATCTACATTATTTCTAAAAATTTCATTTCTTATCTGATCTGGTCCTGGGGCCTTCCGTAGTTTTAATTTCTTTAAAGCTTCCATCACCTGATCATTAGTCACAAGCAGATCATCGGGGTTATCATTTTCATTGCTTGGGACTTCTTTGGCTTTATTTCTCATCCTTGTGTTGTCTTCATTGTCATCCTCTATTCGGTCGTCCGGAAATAACTTCTGATAAAACAATTCTATGGTGTCTTTCCAATTTGTGGTAAATTGTCCTGGATCGTCCTTGAGGGTATTCATAGCACTCTTTGTTTTAATCTTGAACATAATTATCTTATATGGCATGCCCCAGAGATCTTGTTGTAGACTTTCTTCAATAAACTTACTCCAGGTCTTCTTCTTAGTTTCTTTTAATTGCGTTTCAAATTGTTGCTTTATTCTCCTATACGTCTGTAATCTTGCTGATCTCAATGCGTGATGCCCGGCTGCCCTGTAGCTCTTCCTGCTAGCTTTCATCTTCCTCTTCAATCTGTTCAGACTCTCCGTCCAAAAAGGATTTCTTTTATCATTTGTCTGTTTTTTCTTAGGTGTTGAATTTTCTCTTGCTCTCCAAATTGCTTCCTCAAGCTCCAGGGTGAGTTTTTGAAGGTCACAATTTCGGTTAATTTGTGGTAATACAAGATTATCTATGAATTTATTCATGTTTAATTTATTTATGTTATAGTTGAATTTACTATCTTCGTTGGATATTTCGTGATTTAATTTGTCTTCGTCATTCACGTCAAAGCGGACGACGTTGTGGGCACTAGAAGTCGCGTGCTCGTCCACGGACAAGTTACATATACGATTACATATATTTCCCTTTGCCAAAGTTACGTCAATATTACGGTCTAGTAATGGCAAGGCAATGAAATAATTCTTTGGCCGGTATTTGCGAGGCATCCAACCTTCAAAACAGTCTTTTTAATAAAAATTTCAGCCGCCTGTCATAAATGTTTTCTTAACAGCAAGTGTAACCTTAAGTCCGTAAATGCAGTCATTCAACCGCTACATTTGGCTGAACTGAAAAGTATCTTGGAAACTATAAAGAAAATACCCCCTTTTCATCTCCCTCCCTCCATACTTTCTTGTTAGGACGAAAATTGGCGGTATATGACACAGGCAAGTTAAAAAAAATATGCCTAATTGGGCAGAGAGATTATAGTAATATTTGTTGTTGTACCAAGTAGGAAACAAAAACATCTTCTGTGCGGATGGAATGTGATCCCAAGAAGGAAAGAAAACATGGTTCGTCTCTAGTTGACTAGCATGAATAGAGTGGAAAAGGAGGAACCGGGGGAGGGGTAACGGTATATCTATTCGGCAGATGACATGTAAAAGCAATAATTGATTTTGAAGCTTGAAACAAGACGAGATGCAATTGTCATCAGTTGCTACAAAGGACAGGAGAAACGGATGGGTATCTAAGCAACGTAAATGATAAGGTTTCCTCCGTGACGATCTAAGGTTGACCATTTTCCGTTTGCATAAACAAACCAGACAATTATAATCAAAGATAATTTTCAATTTTTCAAATCGATTCCCCACCAAGGCTTATGGACAGAGACATATGGAGGGAAATATCCATGATCTTGTCATTAGATACAGTCCCGACGTTCGTCTGGTAAGACCAAGGAAAGATATGGAAGATTATTTTCATAAATCCTGTTCAGAAATGAAGATACCATTCGTTTATTTGTATTAAAATTTTAAATCAAACGGTTCAAATCCAATGGCCAGCCATCTTTACTGAGGTTTTCCACGAGTTTTCAGTTTCATAAGGCAAATGCTGGGTATAGTACCTAACAATAAAACCGTTGCCGCTTCCTCCATTATATGCTTGTTCGAACCCTTCCTATCAATCAGCTATAATGCCAATCGAAGAACCGTGAGTCCCAAATAATAATAAGAAGAAGAAGAAGAAGTAAAAACTACCAAATGGGAAAACATTAACAATATTATCTTTTTAGAAACGGACATTTTTGGAATATTTAAGAAATAGTATAATAATAACTAACGCTCTAACCGTAAGATCTATAGTCTTTTTTCAACATTCAAAATTTATGAAACTTATAAATTACAAAAAAGAAGGCACAAGAGATGGTTTACTGTACATTTTTTATTTGAGACTTACGAATGGGGATGAGGACGGAAACGGCTATCCTTATTAGGAAATATTAGGTTCCATCCCGCCATTCGCCAGGCGAGACAGGAAACCGCGGAAAACGTCAGCCAGGATAGCCGACCACTCTGAACCCAGGACATTCCAAATTACGTCCATGAATATGATGTAAAGGTACGTGTTCTGAATGTCCACAGTACACCAGGAGTTGTCCGCATCGAACGTAAGGAGGCGACCTCCTAAGTAAGAAGACGCAACGTAATATAATATAAAACATTGAATACATATAACATGGGTTTAATTAAGTCCACAATTGAACTACCTCCCTATTGAACGAAACAACTTTTTCACTAGGACAGGGACAAAGCGTTCTGCTGCTCAGTTGTTTGTTGTTGGTAAATACTTTTTGTTTACATTTCCCTCTTACTTCAGTTAGTTGAAGCACTGGCTGAATTTCTTAGAAATTTCTTGCTAACTATAACAATACCAAAAAAGAAAACAATACCTTGTTTAATAAAACTGGATACGCAACAAAGGGAATTGTTTAAAAATTTCGATAAATTATCAATATATGAGGTGAAAAAGGTACTTCTTTATTATTAATTAGATTTTCTTTTCTTACTTTTCTTTCTCTCCTTTTACCCAACAATGGACACGCATTTCCTTTGCTCCCTGGACCAGGGAATATTTTTGCAATTTTAAAAATCAGTAGTGGATTAGCTACCACTGTGATTAATTATGTGTTTTTTGCATTTGAAAGGTCCAGCGCCCTACATGCGTCCGCCGCCAGGCCACTTTATTTTTTTAGAAACACACCGCTTTGTGGGACAGTTGCGAAAGTTGGAGTACGACCCTGGCAGTTCAACATAAATACCTGTGTTTGAAAATAAGGTTTTCAGAAAGGTATACGGGCTGAAACGGGACGAACTGACCGGGGAGTGGAGGAAACTGCATAATGAAGAACTCCACAGACTGATTCATCTGACATAAGAATAATGAAATCACGAAGGCTAGGGGGAAACTGAAGATTATATTCTATCTTGGTTGTAGGCTGGAGGGAAAGAGACTCTTGGGAAGACCGAGACATCGTTGGGATTACAAAATTTATGAGTTAGCTATATTTCGTATTCATTGATCTATTGCCACGACCAGGGAACTAAGTAGCAAACTTCATAATGGAAACGTCCAGACCGAATCGCAGAAGAAGTTTCACACTCTGAGAAAGATATTGCTGCAGTGCTTTGGTATTGCTGAATGGACTCCAAGAATAAGGTACAGTACTTTTAAGTGTATGGAATGTCAGAAGTAAAAATAAACTAAAAAAAATAAATAAAATAGAACTAGTTCATGAGAATAAAGAGACTAGGAGCAAGGTTTGTTTACTGTTAAAAATAAATATTTTAGTTAAAATGGGTAAATGCAATCCTCATATCAGCAATAAATACGAAATAAAAGGAAAGGAAGGAAGGAAATTAAAAACCTTATTTGTGTGGAATTTAAATATTTAAATACCTTGTTTTTGCAGATATTTAAAAATCTTACATTGATTCAAACTTGACGAAAAGTTAAGTTTCTATCCGGCATGCAAGCTTAAAATATGAACCTGACAATAACTTTTAGCTAAAAAAAATGACTTGAATTAATTTTCGTTCACTAGCACCAAACTGCATTCTGAATAATTTTGACTTTTGTACTTCGGTTTTCTCCCACGTTCTTCGGCTAGTTCTCAGTTCACATTGGAAATTCCATAGACTGTTAAAAAATTTCCGCTTTCTGGAAAGAACTAGATAACTAGTAATTGGAAAGAGCTGCTTGGGCATTTCCAGTAATTTGGCTAATAAAAACAGCCACCATTTAGTTTCCAGGAATACTGGAAGCAAGAGAAAAAGTAAGAGAAGCTTAAGATATATTTGAACACAGGTTGTTCAGTTAGAGGCCAACTCGTCGGTGCCCCGATTTGTCGGCATAGGTGCGAACCCCACCTAGTTTTCTTCCGCCGACCAAATGTCGCTCTCGGGCCAGCGTCGCCTGACTTGCTTCAAAGCAAACACTTGATCAGAACTGCATCTTTCAAACCGTTTTCTCTTGCTCTGCGTGTGCGAAAGTCACTCTGGAATGGGAAAATGAGAACCTCCAACTACGCAAAAGAAAAATCTTTGTGTTTTTGACCGACACAGCAGGATTACTACAAATACTTACATCTGTCCTAAACATCACTAGATGTATCAAACAACTCTCCTAAAAATTTTTTACAGTGTAAGCATCTGACGGAGAATGTGTTGTTCTATAACTGGTGAACATGTAAGCTGATATTAACGATTCTCATTGTAGGTAATTCACTATGCTCTACGACTAATCTATAGAGCAGTGTGAAGCGGTAAGATCTGTTTTGTAAACCGCACTGAACTGAATGTTTTGTTCCAATCTGCACTGGCATTACCCCAGCAGCCGTTATCCTCACAGACTTTTCTAGGGCTTTTCTTCAATCACACAGAGTTAATGCCGAGGTCGTACCCTCAAACTGGATCCTGGCAGCTCCCTTTCAACATACGCTACCCGGCCTGAACCAAAGTTGCCTAATGGTGAAAGATAAATTCAAACTGAATTCCACTGGTATCAATGAAGTTGCAACTTCGACTGTGAAATAGAATTAATCTTTACACTAAGAAATGAAATAATGAATAAAAGATTTAAAATCGCCATTTACACATTTCTGGCCTTTATTCTTTACACATTCATTAAAATACCTGTTTTCGCCTTTTCTAATGAAATATTGCACAGTAATTTGTAGCAAAGTTCCACGAAATTTGTTCCGAGGATGACAAAATTCACAAAACGTAGCAGAGATTAGACGACCCAACTCCACTCGCCATGATCTCAAGTCGAAAAGATCAAGCAATTCCTATATTACTCGTGTGTGGCACGTGGTTTCGAGTCCTGTTGCCGGTCATCCTTAGTGAGATTTCCTTCAGTCCGAACAGATCACTGCCCCGCGTAGAATAAAAGCCTTGTCTGCTACTTTTCGTCGATAAATGTGTTCAACTAGTGACGTCATCCCTCAGACTTTGTTATGGATTTGGCCTATTGATGCATATAACATAAATGCAAAATTAGATATTACACACGAGAATTAGTGCACCACACACACACCGCAGAAGGCATTTTTCTCTTTTCAAATTTTACCAATATTGTATTGCAATATTGTACCCGTACTTGTAAACAGAGTATTCGTATGCATAACCGTACAATTTTAAAAGAGGAATTATTGGAGTGTAAAAAAAAAAAAAAAATGGAAGTCAAATGCCATTACTTCCTCAACCACTGGTATAACAACAGCACTCACTCTGAAAATAATTTCCTCTATATTTCTTTACCTTCCCTTTCTAAACAAAATAACGCACTTTTGAAAACAATTGAAAACAAAATAACAATATGATTACTGTAACCACGCTAAATTACCAACTCATTTTTAAAAATACACTTCAATTGTCCTTATCACCAACACGTCCCTGTTCGTGGGCATTTACGGTATTCCAATTCACAAGAAGAAATGGGCACGCCTTCACTTTTCAACAATGTCACAATAGCAGCCCCGTTTTATGCACACCAGAGTGAACTTCTTTACCTTCGTACGACAATGTTAGACCCATTCTTCCAGGAACACTTCGATCTCTAGCCTTCTGCTGTTAAAAGTCTCATGGTGTCATTGTTTTACAAGAACTGCAAGTAAAGACAATAGCCATTCCTTTCTTGTTCTTGCAAAGGTCGATGACAAGATTTTTAATTGAGGAAGGAAGAGAAAAAACATAAACAAGAATGTGCCGCTTGACGGAAAACAAAAGGTGTATGTATGGCTTTTTAAACGGCTGCAATATTTTTTTTTCTTAAACGGTATCTATTGGTGATAACTCTAGAAGCTATTTGCATAGAACATGTTGTGGCTGTTCTAATGTCAACATCCTGTTGAACAGGTTTGTTATCACTTGCCGAACCTACTGTTTTTGCATGTCAGTTTAACTGCTACATTAAACTATCTACAATGTATGAGACCGAAAAAAGCTTCATGAAACGAAATACACTGGCCACTCTAACAGAATAGCAGTAGCATTTATCGCTTCGGGAGATTAAACTGGTTCGATAGTGATATTTTTATAGGGAACAAAACAGGTGAAAGTTATCCCCTGTGCGACATTCATGTGCCGTAAACTGCGCATGGGGAATGTGGAGGTAGCGCTCCACATATTCTCGGCCTACGGTACGAATTGAGGTGGAGTGGTCAGGGAGCCTTTAATTCCCAAGGTGCCCAGGAATTTGATAGGAGGCTAAGTGCACCTCAGAGCGCCAGCTTGAGAAAAATGCGAGATAAATCTTCAGTATCCTGGTCGGGATTTGAATCCGGGCCGTCCTATTCTTAGTCAGACACGCTACAGCCTGCGTCACGGCGACTTCGTAGAGAAAACGAAAGAGAGTTTTCAGAAACAGGAACAAATTATGTGAAAGTCCGAAACTAAAATCCTAATATTTCGTTTCATGTTCAATGTCTGGTTTATGATATTTTCTTGCTACCCCATACTCATATATATTTAAGTGCGAATACATCGGCAGTGGCTTCGATTTACCAAGCAGCCGTAACAAATTGAATTTAGAGAGAGAATGTTATTTTTTTCACTATTCATAATTTTGGAGTGTCAACTAGGCCTACTCTTAATCTCTTTGACTAAGTCCAGTGTAGTTCGAACTCTGTTTGTTCATGGAATCCATTTTAATATATTTTTATGAGTTTTTTCTCAGATCAAATAGGTCAAATGTCGAAGTGGTATATTTATCATAAGCCGTACCCACTTACCTCCATATTCCTTCCACATTTGAAGCTTATGCGCGAAGAAACGTCTAAGTGACATTTTCAAATAAAAAAATCACGAGTACATTTTAGGTGTGGTGCTGATTGCCACGCATGCTTACTGCCACAACCGGTTTTTGGTGCTGATTGTCACGATTCTTTTATCACGAATAGATAGGACCTCACTGGCGTGCTGACTGCCACGAACCTGAATCAAACAGCATTTAGGAAGAAGGGGAAGGGTGGAGAGGAATATTTGTGAATATACATGTGTATAGTCGTCTCAAAAGCTAAACCAACCTTTCTGGCCACGCACGACTCTGCAGGCATTCAAGTTCTTTTAACCACATCAAAGAAAAATCGTCTTGTCATTCTCTCCAGATGGTATGACCTGCTACTCCCTTACAGTGGTGCACACCAATGAGACACAGAAATAAACAACGAACCAAAGAGCCATAGTTTCTCTTGTATTTAATAATAATAATAATAATAATAATAATAATAATAATAATAATAATAGGGGTCTACCAGTAGACTAGTTATTAGCGCACTCAAAAGCTGGGCCTCGTGGACTTGATTTTCAGCGTAGACCCAGCGTCGTGATGCGAACTTCGCCGATCTCATGACCTGGGGATTCTATTGTTCATGGGCCAAGAGAGACTTCCAGTGCGTTGAGGGATCAATTGGTCGTCCTGGATAGTGGGTCGTGGCTCAAGCATGGGTCACTATCGACGGTGGTTCAAGATTGAATTACGGTGTATCGTGGGTTAAGAAAGCGCTAGGAGATGGTGGGTCACGATGTGTCGTGGGTCAGTGTGGATTATGGGTCACCTATTATTTGACCCACGCCATTTCTGCACACGAGACGGTGGCTCTGAGTGTTAAAATCGTGTATCGATCATGTTATCTATATAATACTCTTATAAATTACTGAATAGTTGAGACTGCTGCATTACAGAAAATAGTGTAGACAAACGAACTGTACATCTTTAATAATTTTTCAACAAGTAAGAAACCGTGAGCTAGACTTCTACGATAATTGCAACGGGGTTGGTTACACTGCTAAGTAGAGGGTACTTTACCGCGGAAAGATAAAGTTGGTTTATCTTTTGAGACGACTTTTTTTTTTATAGAAGAGAATTACAGTAAAACTTATGTAATAGATAAAAGGTACACTAAAGTTCATTGAAACACAAAGTACAGAAAAGAATCCCACGTTTCCAAGAATTTTTGCACAAATGCACCACAATTGTTTTAAGCAAGTTACAGAGTTGCTTGACGACTAACGACGACATAAAAACGTAACATGACCTGCGTGTGTGAAGTTGGCCCTCCACATTATTGGGCCAGCCGAGTTTTCCTTGGGCCAGTTAATACTCAATTTGGGCTGGTTGAAATAGCCACTTTTAGCTTTTGGGCTAGTCAAATAAAGGAGATAGGGGTGTCCAAAATTTGGGGGTTAGCATGAAGTTATCCCCCCAAATGTTTGAGCTAGCCGAGATTTTCTTTGTGCCAGCTATTACTCAATTTGGGCTGGTTGGGCTAGCCACTTTTAGCTTTTTGGCTAGTCAAATAAAGGAGATAAGAGTGTCCAAAATTTGGGGGGCTAACATCACGCTAGCGCTCCAAATGTTTAGGCTGGAAGAGATTTCGCTTGGGCTGGGTAGAACTCATTTTGGGCTGGTTTGGCTAGTCACTTTTAACTTTTCTGCTAGTCAAATAAAGGAGATAGGGGTGTCCAAAGTGGCCGTAACGTGAAAAGTCCATCTTAACGACCCGTACTGAAACTTGGCCTAGGCGTGATTTCACTTGAACCAGTAAGTACTCAATTTGGGCTGGTGTGGATAGCCACTTTCAGTTTTTGGCTAGTAAAAATAAATGATGTATAATATTTGGGGTTAGTTTTGAGTTGCCTATACATGAGAATTGTTATTAAGATTGTGGTTTATCAGACGTTACAGCCAAGTGCCCAAGTAAGAATCCTGGGATGTTATAGTTATAGCGTTACAATCCACCATCGAGGTGCTGCATTGAATTACCTAAACGAATAATTTGAGTCGATTACCGGTGGGGCCCCCTTAACATGTGATGGCCGGAGCGTGGGCACCTCTGACACCTTATGCTAAATGCCTCTGGCGTAGGCTCAAATGCAATAATCATCATCTGTCAATAATTTTGCAATTTGTTAAATACAATTAATCACCTCTTCTTTTAATTTTGTGTTAGAAACAATCGTAGCTTTCCGTATATGCAACCCAAAGAATAGATGTGTTGTGTTGGTTGCATAAGAGGTATGTAGGCGTTATAAAATCTAACGATCGTAAGTCAGAATTGAAGATTTTAATTGAAAACATCCAAAGTCCACGGGAGTATATTTTTCAGGAGGAACGAAAACAGTTCAAGGTCTTCGCATATTATCCTGTATTATAAAAGGGTTTCTGTGCTGGGATTAGGATGTAACATTTATGCAAGTGGATAGCCCTTGGAACATAGGTACCGACTACGCATGGGAAAAACTGCTACATTTTGGTAGCAGCGAAATCAGTAACTGCTACTTTTAAATATATGTGAAAAGTAGCCGTTTAGGAAAAACCTATCTAAATGGGAGTAATTTGTTCCCAATTTAAAAATCAGTGTAAAAGCGCCATTTTAGGCTACATTATATATCTGTACCTTGTTATCTGTTCAGTAGAATGATTACTGTTAGGCCTTGGTAGGGTAGTTCATATTCTAACTGTCTGAAAACTATTTATGGAATTAGCGGGTTTTAGGGATTCAGTTACGGTACTTATTCTCTTTGCGACCAATTAGTACAAATATCTTCGGCTATAAATGAGAACTATTTAACAGTACAAATCAGCAGACTAATTAAAATACGTATTACATGATAATTGCTTCGGAATTAATTTCTTTATGAGCTTACGGTATCTTTGTCTCAGGTCGATATGAGTTAGGTAGAAGATGAGGAAAGTATTAACCAGAGCCTTACTTACCGTAACATCGCGGCATACCGCTGGTGAAACTGAGAAAAACCCTAGGAAACTTGGGCCGCGGGCTTCGAATTCGAATATTTTATTTATGGCCTCCAGGCATAAGACTCAAACCGGGATAGGTGAAA
>JAGDQP010034604.1:0-19546 GCA_022664845.1 Lepisma saccharinum | reverse complement strand
GCTGTAAGTATCATCCTTTTTTCTCCTTCATTTGTCTTAAATTTACCGTAAGTTGCCTTCCCGGCTTTCTTTAGTACTAGTTTATATATAGAAAACATACTTTCCTAGGCCTGATCCCGTGCTTAAGCCATCAGGGGTTATCCTCACAGTGCCATATATTCACAAAACTTGAAACACAACGAGTTTTCTTCACATCTTTTAACCACTTATTTTCATTCACTCTCCATGGGACGCGTTACAGCAAATAAAACTAGCAGAGACAGCGTTGCACCTTTAATAAATTTGCCATATCAAATTTAACCTCTCCGCAAGTTACGGGTCTGCTCCACTGTCACACCTTCATAGATGTCATCAAGGGCATGTTAATCACTCTGAGTGCTTTTTCTTTTCCTTATTTTCTGAATATTCATTTCTTTCTCCTACTATACCTGAAAATTTCCTATTAAAGTAGCGTGCTTGAACAGCGCCTGTATACAAGGGAAAAGAAAAAACTTCGTATCACTTGTAAAACTTGGTTTTCGATTCAATACTAGTAACATATAGATGTCCTTCGTTTGTAAGTAGAGTATGTATATAAAGTATTTGTCAGTCACACTGCATTTAAATCTAAAGGAGTATTCTCTTTTGTTGAATTTAATTTGTAAGACCTTTAGGCAACTTTGACTCAGGCCTGATGGATGATGTGGTGGAATGAAGATAGTGGGAAGAAACGGGAGACCCCGAGAAAACCCACGCACATCGCAATTGTACAGCACAGCCAGCATGACATGAGCAGGGATCGAACTGATGATCCCAATTACAGAGGTGATCCCTCTACCATTGAGCCACGTGGCCCTATTCTCCTTTTTTGCCTTCTTGGGAATTACAAGGGCTTGCTCACCGTGCATCGAGTGGTAAGTTCGATGCTAAACTAGGTAATGGCCCTTTCAGGCCGGAGAGTTTTTTTTTTTTTTTTAGTTTTTGTTAGGTTATTTTTCAATGAATCCAACTCTGGAGCTAACTGTTATAGAACAATGAATAAGGCCTTGTTGTAATGGCAGTAGACTACAACATAAGATGATAGGAAATTAATATACGTAACCTGATAAATATAGAGGGGAAATCGAAGGGTAAACAAAAAAATTTAGGTTGCAAATAAATTTCCCTCGACTTTTGCAATTTCTCACTTTTGATTCCACACGGTCGAAATTGTTGTTTTGTTATTAATTAACAAATGCCTTTACAAAAGACACAACGTCAGAATCCTTTAATGGTTGCTCAGGGAAATTTTACCTTGAAACGAAAAGTTGCATTTTTCAATTATGATGGTTTTCAAGAGAGAAAAAGTGGAATAACGGGGAATATATTCGGGAAAAATAACTTTTTTTTTTTAACGTATTTTCGCCTTTCAAGGCTTAACGGATCTTTCTGGTCCATTCTAAATACATTCATGTAGTTCATTGATCGTAAAATCGTCTATTTGGGGAGAAATTTGATCCACAATTCCTGTCGTAATGTGGCGAAAGATGATGACGTCAGAACACCTCACCGCATCCCTTGTATCATCCTGATCGGGTTCAGTGGAAAGAATTTACTGTTTACTTAAAAGCGACAGGCTAAGGCACGACACTCACGTGTTGTAGGTCGTGTGCACATATGAACTTGCGACCACCAAGGTTCACGAAGTTCCCAATTTGAGGTCTACCACTTTGTGACTCAAAATAACTTCAACTCGTGGGGGAAAGCCCATGACTTGGGTAATCGGCAGTGTTTCTGACACATCCATCATGTGTTAGAGACAGTGTTTCGTAATCTAGGCCAATATAACATATTTCAGATCAATAATTCTTCAACAATAGACAGCATTAATGAAATTCATTTTATTTGTTATAGAAACTTATGTCTCAGAAACTAAATGTCGGAGATACAAATGAAAATTCTGTGGAATCGTCTTCGAACGTACTTTCGTTTCGCATAGGGGCGTTTTGCAACTCGACTTAGGAACGAGAGAAAGGCAGGAGAAAGATAATTTCCATTTCTTCATTTTATCTGTAAATAATTCCATTTAGGGTGTAAGTCCCATTTGGAATTCGTTTGATGTGTCCTGCATAATGTAACCGTTTGATTCAACAGTTAATTTTTAGCAGTTTTAAAGCGCGAACCGACCGCGCTAGCCGTTCGGTTTATTGCCTGGCAAAATTGTCTACTTTTATTCATTTTAGTTTATTTATACCTGTATTTAATTTGATATCCATCTTTATAATATTAAGTTTCAATTGTATTATTTTATATTTACACTTTGATTATAATTAAGTATTTTGTTTTTCTTTTTTAATCAAGACTGGCCACAACGAAGCGGGGTGAACACGGCTTTTGTACATGAAACTTATCAGAGATAAATTTCGAGCCTTGACCGATGATTTCCGTATGCATGTGCGTATTCCTTTCCTTTTAACACTATGATTTTGTTGCCGTGCCTCTACAACAACATTTTTACTTCTGTTGACTTTCGATACAGTAAATTCCACACGTGGATTTCTTTCGCCAGTTTCTTAGAAGGTTTACCCTTATTTAGGCGATCGATTAGCTGCAACGTTCTTTCCTACATAATTTGTTAAGTTTTTGTTTACTCAGTTGTAAAAGCGCGAAGTTCTCACACGATATATTTCCTCGAATAGCAATAAAAGCAATATGAAGCAACAAATTTCTCAGTAGGAAGATGTAAAAGAAAAGTAAAAAAGTCCATTCTCTGAATTCCAGTCACTCATCTTCTGAATAATCAGGACATAATTTGTCAATCATTGATTCATTCATTGTCACAAAATCTTGTAGGCAATGGCTTTCAAGGTAGAAATGAGAGGAGTATCCATAATTGACATATTGATAAATAGGGTTTTGTCCGCTACCGGTAAATTGTGCTATATGGATGTCCAATTGTTCAACATAAATGGATGTCCAAATTGAGAAGTTCATTGTACTAGGGTGAGATCCTGACCGAATTTGAGTTATTATTGGTTCTTCCTCTAGCAAGAATCCACAATGGTCAAGTATTTACTTGCCTGTGAGCAAAGACCTGAAAAATTCAATTTTCCCCGGTGACCTGAACCAAAGTTACCTAAAGGCCAGACCGTAAATAGAATTCATTCAAGGTGCTGAAGAAACTATTGATATATGGATTCACGTGAAAAGTATTTCGTAAGTTCAATGAATAGTCATGGTTCTAAATAATATATCGGTTCAAGGTCTCGCACGTACAGGGATGTAAATATTTAATTAATACGAGCATAGAATTTGTAAATTTTCTTAGTTAAAACATTTCATTTTATATATCCATTTTGATTGCACTAAATGTCAACACCTTGTAATACTACAAAAATAAAACCCACCGTACAATTAAAATTCCACAATATTTGGGACAGTTCGTGAAAGTAAAAGAGATGAGTAGCTGAACTTCGTGAAAAGTAAAAGAGATGAAAGTTACTTATATTATAAAGAAGCTTGTGTGGGTGGGAGTGAGTCGGGAGCAGCAGTCGTCGCATGACGCGTAATGAGCGTGTAATTGTTGCAGGTGTACAAATATGTGGTTGCAAGCAGTTTCTATATAACAGAACATGTAAGTGTAATCAGAGGCGCCATATTAGCTTCATTCGTGACATGCCTCTTCACCCATAACTTATTCTGTGGTCACCTACGTCACTGTAAATAAATTTTAACTTATTACCACTCGACGAAGTTCAGTGGCCTGTTTGAAATATTTTAAAGGTTGAATTCCGTCATTTAATTTACAGCTCTGTGCGTTTACTTACATTTAAGGCCTAAGTCCGTCACATGGCTGAGGGTAACGGCCCTCGATGAACACTCTTCGCAGGAAAAGAATAGGAAGGTAGCGGTCAGGGACTTTGTCTAGGTACCACTCAAGTATTTCCCTAGTAACCTATACAAAAATTCAATCAGGATGGGCGGTAGCAGGATTTAAACCTGTATACCTTCTGAGTGTGTATCAAAAGCCCGTGACCGTAACCACTAGACCCCTGGAACTGAGAGAAGTTTAATTCTTTTGAGTTGTCCATAAATTAGATCTTCGTGACATAGCAAATTGGACATGTAAAGATGGTGAACGTTGGGCACCCAAGAAGTGGAAGCAGTATCACTGCCCCCATACTCCCAGATTCTCACCCCCCACCCCGAACTTTAAAATTTTTACGGTTAAAAATCAATAGAAACCCGCACCCTCAAACTGGAAATCCTGGCCAGAGTGTTAAAGTAGAATTTGTCATGAATTCCCCAGCGCGTTACAATATCAGTTTTCAAAAAATTGTACATCAGGAGAAAGATATTCTGTATCACTGTCGGAAAAACGGGGGAACACTCCGTATGCATTAGGTCCTTGACCCCTTTTGTAAACATTTTAGATGAAACTGTAAGCTCTTTAAATGAATTAAAGAAAATCTAGATCTCCTTGAAGGGGTAAAAAAGACTGATGTTAGGTGGCTTCATTTAGGTATTTGTAACAAATAACATGTTGTAAACCAGCATTGGTTCCGAGTGAACCCAAGATTGATTCTACACGTATTTCCATTGTTGATATTTCATGTTTCTCTTGTTCATAACTACCAATGAAAGCTCATATGCAAGCAACACATGGATATGTCATTAACATTATTCAAGTACTCCAGTTTAATAATAAAAATTAATCTTCAACAGTAATTTTATTATATTAACTTCATACGTGTCTTCACTCATATGGAATTCTATTTTACCTATTGTATCACTTCTTATTCTTCGTAAATCTAATTTCATTTTATATTTATTTCCGTTCCTAGATGAATCTCCAAAATTCAAAATTATAATAGATATTAAGTCTCACAATTCATTTATTAACTTGCAGCCATATTCTCTTTTTTTCTTAAGCTGCCAGATACACTTTGTCTCTATCGAGCTTCATCGGGTTTTAAAACTTTAGTATTAAAAGTGTTATAACTAGTCACTAAAAGGTTGGCGAAGAGCTGAACGAGTAAAATGTTCTGATGACTGTTTCAATAATGTATTGTCCAGGTAGGTTCTTTGTAGTTCTTGAGTAACTTTTAATATAACTTTTTGTTTTTTCTCCCTGGAGAAAGTATATAGGAGAAAAACAGTGCTGGAGATAATAAAGAAAAGAAAATGGTTAGGACATCTTAGCGTGCAGCAGTTTCTCGAGATCATTTATACGCTAATCCTTAGCGTAATAATTGCTATAAATTTCGCAGAACAATTGGTCGAAGAATGGAGTAGGCTGCATAATGAAGAACTCCATACACTGTGGTTCACCCTACATTAGATGGACAGGCCATGTAGCTCGGTTGGGGGAAAACGAAGACTATATTCTATCGTGGTTGGTAAGCCGGAGGGAAAGTGTCCGTTGGGAAGATAGAAATCGTTGGGATCACAATATTATAGAAGAGATCTTCGAGAGGTAGATGTTCATAATGAAAACCGGTTTGATCTTGCCGAGGATAGGATCCAATAGGGACAGTTTGTTACTTCGCCGATGAACTTGCGAGTTGCGTAAGCCATAAACTTAGTTCGAACAGTGTGTGAGACCGTGGTGGCTCAATGGTAGAGCGTTCACCTCAGGGTGGCCATGTGGACGGATGTGGCTTTAAATTCACATTCAAATTCAAACAGTATGTCTGCATTTTCAGGCAAAGGAGGAAGTAAGGATGGGGATAAAAGGAGTTAACAGCCAATTAAAAGGCTGCACTAAAATGTTCTTAGTGTATTTGAATAACCGGACCATGGAGTAATTTGGAAAGAAAGAATTGAGTACGGTTGGCAATGGAAACGTTTATCTTACGGAAGACCAACTATTACAATATGGGACACAATGAAACGTCAAATAGAATGATGATTTTGAACAATCTGTTTCTTCTGTTCCATCTATAACTCTGTATCAAAACTTTAGCCAATACATGAGTTACTTTGTGCTGAATGGTAATGGTAGTGGTGTGAATCAAGTCACATGAGATTGCCATAATAAAACACACAACAAATATTTTCAGTACTTTTATTACAGACTCATTCATGCATACTTCGCAGTTATCTCGTGTCTAAAAAATGCAATTTTACAGGAGAAAATAAAAAAACCTCTAACGTTCGTTCGTGGCAATAGGTGGCGACGGTGATTAGTTTCTCTCTCATAAATCAGGTTCTGTTGCACTTATTAACATAAAAGTCAGTGCATTATGTAGGCCGAATGTTTCCGCACATATTCACGGGGAAAAGCGAAAATAGCATTTTTGTGAGATACGAGGTAGCTGCAAAGTACCATCGATACATATTTAAAAACTTCATTTCAATCTTTCGTATATTTCCATATTATAACAGTTGGCCTTCCATACAGATGAGTTTTTCCACTGGAAGCAATTACCAATTTCTTCTTTCGAAATTGCTCCCATGGTCCGGTCGTCTAGAGTGCCAGAAGCATATTTTAGGGTAACGTTTAGTGTCTGCTAACCTCTGTTATCCCGATCCTTGCCTTTTCCTTTGCCTGATAATACACATTGTTCTGCGAAGTTAATTGCAATTACTATACTAACTCTATGGCTTATGGAACTCGCAACTTCATCGCCGCAGTAGCAAACGTTCGCCATTGGATTATATTCTGGTCAACATCAAGCCAGTTTACATCACGAACATCTACTTCTCAAAGATCTCTTCTAATATTGTCCTCCCAACGACGTCTCGGTCTCCCCAATGATCTCCTTCCATCCGGCCTTCCAACCAGGAAAGAATATAATCTTAGTTTTCTTCCCATCCGAGCTACATGGCCTTGCCCACCTTAGTCATCGCGATTTCATTATTTTTACAACATCTGGTGAATCGTCCAGTCCGTGGAGGTCTTCATTATTCAGCCCCCTCGTCCCGTTTCGGCCCGTATATCTTTCTCAAAACCTTATTTTCAAAGACACCTAATTGTCTTCTGTTAGGGTCGTACTCCAACTACCGTAAAGCATTACCGGCAGTATAACCGTTCTGTATATTTTTAATTTCAATTTCCTTGATATTAATCGCGATGTTCGAAGTTTTTGGACTGAATAGAAATATGCGTTCCCCGATACTTTTTATTTCTTCCGTGACCTCAGTTTTGCTTGTTTCGTATGCTTCCAAGTATTTAAATTCGTTTACTTTCTCTATGACCTCATCTCTAACTCTTGTTTTTATTTCCTTCATTCCCTTTGTTTCGGCTTGTTATCATGTATTTTGTTTTCTCTATGTTTGTTTACCTGTAGACCTATCTCATCGCACGCTTCTACTATGACATCGGTGTTGCTTTGTAGTGCATCTATATCGTCCCTTATTAAATCTGCATCATCCGCATATACGAACAGTTGATCCAAACCATTCAATGATAGTCCCTTGTTGTCCTCTTTTATTTTTAAAATCGCATATTTTAACGCAGAGTTACAGTAGTGGTGATAAGGCATCGCCTTGTTTCAATCCGTTGCGAATCTTGAAACTATCTTACATATTATTACCCCGGACTCTGCTTATGGGGTCGCTGAGACACATTTTCACAAGTTTTTTCGGAATTCCAAATCGTATCAGGATACTGTGCAATTACTATACTAGTGATCATAAATGAACGTATATTAAAATGAACTCAAATTATGGGTCTTCGGTTGATCTTAGTTCTAACAGTGATTTGGGGTGACTTTGTCTCATCAAGGGTATCTGATATTAGGTAGATTTCATTAGAAACACTGCATATTGCAGAAGATCTAGTGATCCAGCTGCCGCCGAATTTTACTGTAGCTTCTCCGATCGTGAACCCTAAAACCACCCTTCGTTTAAAAATTACGTATCTATGTAGGTGTAGATATGCTATATAACGTATATTTTTAGCAGCGTAACTGCCATAAAATTTATTAGATTTCGATTAAACTTTGTATGTATATCTATTGGGGCTCCATAGTCTAGTGGTTAGAGTGTTGGACCTGTCCGTATGGTTTCGGCGTCCACCCAGCGTCGTGAGGCAAACTGGGAAGTCACGTGAATAAAGACGTGACGGAAAACCCGGTCTAGAAAGCCCCTAATACGCCTGTTCGTGGCCAGGTGGCTCGCGATACTGACCACACTGCCGTCACGTCCACCAACTACGGACAGATGGGATGGCGTTGGGGAAGGCTCAGGACCTTTCGGTCTGTAACGCCCGTGGTTATTATTATTATATGCATATCTGTTTGCTTAATAGTTCTGTCTGCATAATTGCGGATGAGTTCGTAAATGGGAAGCATGTCAATGCAACGGGAAGTGTTTACCATATATTTTGAAATTCCAAACAAATTAAAGACGGGAAAATAAGATATCGGTCATGACGATATCTACTTCCGCCACTTCTATTCTCACCTTTAATGTTCCTGGTCATTGTGTATTTTTGGGATGGATTCTCGATACCTTTTATACTTGCATATTTTGATACCTCAGAGAACTAGATACTTCTTTCGATTGTGTTATATATTTTCTTTGACACTGCTATCATCTTTAAAAATAATCCAGTAGCGATGGATTATGGTTTACATCTCAGTCAGAGGGTGTTGAGTCTTATAAAGAATACTTGGTGGAGGTTGTGAGGGGAGGGGGAATCGCGATTGAACATTAAAGATCCATCGGTTACCTGTGATGATTGAGAAATTTTATTTATCCATTCTTCAGAACTTCGGCGCCTATACAATTCAAGGCGGCCTCGTCACAGGTTTCAGAGTGGAAGGGACATTGTGAACTATCGTGTGTCGTAGCTTGAAGTATTAACAATTGCTATATCAACTTTTAAGAAAATGGCCCCTACTGTTACTTAAAAGAAAATAGTATCGAAAGGTACAATATTAATGTAAATATTTAAAATACAGTAGAATAAGTTGTTTAATAAAGTAGGTTAAATGATAGGAAAACACTAGACTTGAATTTTAATTACCGAATGTCTGTTTTACGTTGTAGAAGACCTGTAAAAGAAAACGTTTCGAGTATTGAAGGTAAGATATAAGTATCGGTATCGAGAAATAATGCTAACCACCTATCTCTGGTATAAAGAACTCCAATTGTAAGTAATATTTCTCTCTTTTTTTTTTCTTTCAGCACCTCCACCATCTTTTCCCATCCCTAATATCCCAGGGATGCCGGTAACAACACCAATTTCTTTACCGGGAATGCCACCAATCACTGTAAGTGCAACCCTTCCGCCGACAGCTTTCGAAGGTCTGAATGTAAGTGGAAGTCCTTCTGAACTTTCTGCACCTCGACCAACGGTTTCAGTGTCACCAACTAACAGTGCCTAAAAAAATATTAAAAAATCACTTCATACCTGTGATGGTGTCCTAGTTCAATCCCCCCTTTGTTCTTTTACAAAATAGTGTTTCGATTTTATAAGCTGAGTATGTCATAATCTGAGCAGGAAAGAACAATTTGACTAACTTTTAAATAAAATATTAATCAGCAGATTGGCATAATGTGAGTGTACCGCTGTGTTGTATTTTGTTTTGTACATATTTTCATCGAGATGCTATGTATTTATATATCTGATGATTTATATTGGGAGCAGGCTGGATAATGTTGCTTCCATGTATTAAAAGAAAATGTACATAATCACATATTTCATCCGTTTTATTTATTCCCTTTGGAATTGCAAAACAAAATGTGTTACACGAATTACGGTGTAAGTTCTTTTTTTTAGCGGTCAGAATTGAACAATGAATTTTATTTTATCTTCAGTGAATCTGGTTATGAAAGGAAGTAGGATATTTTTTCATGATGTATATCGTTAAGCGTTCACAGGAGATACTTCGATATCGTTGTATAGTATCCTATGAATGGGGTTTTTTGGAAAACCAAATTGTCAACAAGAATAAAAGTTTATACAATGTTAACGTTATGAAGGCTATAATTATTTTTCCTCACCTTGTGATTCATCCTGTTTATGCAGGAGGCATTTCTTGTATAATAGTAGTTACTAGTTTCCGGTTGTGTCATAAAACCGATTCGCATAAGCAGTGAGCATCTACAGTCATTCCAATATTGTTCAGTTTCTATTAAAGTTTCTGTCAGAAACTTATTACGTACATTGTATTTACCCTATTCTGGATCTGTTGCGACCTTCTTCCAAAATTATACTTCTCACTATACACTTAACATTGTAACTTCTCAACAGCTATACACTTAATATTGTAACTTCTCATCCACTGTACACTTAGGGCCATATTTATGAATCACTCCCAAGAGGTGGGTGGCTCCGAGGAGTATATAATTTCAATGCCCCTGGGAGCCACCCACTCTTGAGGGTTATTCATAAATATGGCCCTTAATATTGTAACTTCTCACCCACTATACACTTAATACTGTAATTTCTTACCCACTAGACAGTTAATACTGTAACTTCTGGCGGTCTGGAGGATGTGTTCCAAAATATAAACTGGGATGTAATTGGAATAAAAATCAATGGCGATTACCTTAATCACCTACGATTCGCTGATGATATAATACTGTTTGCTTCAAGTGCAGAAGAACTACAAACCAGAATGGAAGAGCTGTGTAATGAGAGTTCAGAAATACACCTTAAAATGATTTTAAATAAACAAAAGTAGTGTACAATCAACATGCTGCAAAGAAGGAAATAAAAATTAGCGGAGAGACAATAGGCATAGTTGATTAGTGTGCTTAGCTAGGTCAGCTCGAAACATCGAATGCGAAGTTGACGGATGAAATAAATAGAAAATGTAAAATGGTGTGAAGCTCGTTTGGAAAACTACATTTTATTTTCAAAAGCAAACTACCAGTGTGTGTCAAGCGTAAAGTTTATAATCAATGTATCTTACCTGTAATGATGTACTGCTGTGAAACTTGGACAATGAATGCGCAAACAACTGAAAGATTAAGAGTCACACAAAGAGCAATGGAAAGATGCATGCTAGAAATAACCAGGAGGGACAGGAAGACGAATGAATTCGTGCACATGCGAAGAAGATGAAGTGGAGATGGGCCGGTCACATAGCTAGACGAACAGATGAAAGATGAACGAAAAATGTACTACATTGATTCCCAGAGAAAAGAAACTACCGAGACGACGGCTAAATGTAAGATGGGTAGATGAAATCAAGCGTTTTTCAGGAGTTACATGGCTGAGGATAGCAGCAGACCGAGATATGTGGAAAGAAAAGGGCCTTCATCCAGCGGTGGATATATTTCCTTAACGAACAGAAGACAGGGTGGTTATGTAAAATGGTCAGAAGATTCACCTTGACTCAGGACTATAAAGTACAATTTGGGAATGCAATGCGACAATTTATTTCGCCTTATTAAAAGCGATACAACATTGAAGATGATGCTAATTTCCGAGAGATGTTCACGACGCAAGGCTATATATAACTGATGAACCTCAATGATCGAATATCGTATGTATATTACATAGTAAATTAAGTAATTAAAATCTTGAAGTATTATTTAATCTACATGTAAATATTTTTTATATGTTGCGGATATCACCTTTGACATTTGTTTATTTGATAATAATATATTGTTTGAAGTGAATGTTTCCTTTGTAGCAAATATTATTCTTTCTCCCACGAGAGAGAACCCAGATTTGTCCCGTTTCTGCTTGGAATAAAAAATTACAACCCTATCTTTAAATAAATATTGGAAAAATAGGAACCCAGAATATTGATTTATTTTTTTAAGTTTTTTTTATGTTCAATAAATCGTTAACCTACCAAGGAAAATGTATTTGCAGTTCAAATTTATATGCACTTATTTCATTTTAGTGCAAATATTTTATTACTTTAATACGTGGGAGGTAGAACAAAAAATCGAAAATCGACCCTTTATAAAACCTAAATCTATATTTATAAAGTCCAATTTTTAAAAATTGGACCCTACTAATCCCTATACCAACCGGTTACGTACTTCCCAGCGTTTTGAAACTTGTAACAATTTCAAGGCTGTGGTGGCTCAATTAATAGAGCGCTCACCTCTCGTGCTAGGGATCGTTGGTTCGATCCCTGCTCATGCCACGTGGGCTTTGTGATGTATTTTTACCGCGTGCTTGAGTATTCTTGGGGTTCTCCCATTTACCCCCACCAATTCATCTCATCTATCCTAACACAGCGACTTGAAGGTCCCGGGTTCGAATCCCGGTGGGAACATTGATGTTTGCGATTGTGGATTTTAACTAGAACGTGACGAATAATCGTGACGGGCTGAAGTCAAAAGTTACTGGAATGGCCCATACAAAATCAAGTTTTTTTTTTATCATTACCTATCCGGCCTGAGCCAGAGTTGCCTAAAGACCTTTAAAATTATTTCAAGTCCGAACAATCCTAGCTGAGATTGCAATGAACGCGAAAAAGTTGTGAATAAAACCACATAGTACATCCTGATACTACGTATGTGACTCCTGAGATAATTAATACATTTTAGTTCTCAATATAACATGTGGTGTCAAAGTTTAGGTAAACATTACGTGTGGAAAAAAAAAACATAACATTTGACCTTCAAGAGTGTCAATCAAGCCTTGAAAATGCAGCAAAGAAATTATCGTAATTGATTATGTGAAACAAGTTTTGACAGCCGGCTACTGAAGAAAACAGTAAGTGCCCACGATCCATCTGTGTGACTTCAATTGCGATACGTTTGTTCTGTATTTGTAAGGCATTGAGAAAATTTGAATAAGTAGGAGTAACGTCAGAGTTAAACTTGACCTTGGCCAAGGCTACGTATTAGTTTAGTTTTCTTGCATAACCGAAGCGCCGTTGAAGGCCAGGAAGGTATATTTTGCAGTTACATAATTCAGATACCCTTGAAGAGTAATTTCCTGTTTGCTTATCCGGTGACGTATTACATTTCCAGCTTGACATTTTTTTCTCGTTTACTTTCCCCTCTGGTTGCTGAGTACTTATTCCCTTCATAGAGATTAATTTTCTGCCAAAAAAATGACGGAAAAGATAAGAGAAGCTCTAAATTAATCACTCATTCACAAAGATGAAATTGGCTGGTAGTGCTGATGGTAGGAAAGCACTTGGCCAGTAACTTGATCTGAATTCGATTCTCGGGCACTGCAAAGATCTTATTTTGTTGTGAAGAAACAGCTGTTCAGCAGGATACTATACCTACTTCCGGTCTTTCTTCCAACCTACCCTCATCTTGATAAAATTAATGGAAGTGGCATATACCCAAAGGGGGGGGGGGGAACGAAGCAAGTGCCCTGGGCGGGGAGTGCTAAAGGTGACCAACCGGTCCTCTTTAGGCGGACAGTCCCACTTTAGGATAAATGGGTCCGGGCCCAGAGTGCCAAATTTTGGGGAGCGCAAATACAATATACAATGACAAAATAGAGCGGCCGACAAAATGCCCTTGGTCACAAGTCATAACAGTGTGTGCCACAAAAGCGCCACTGTCAAAACAGCGTATGTCAGGTAAGTGCCGCGTGAAAAAAAAAAACCTGATTGAAAGTCTGCGCATTGTGGAAAGACAACTTTGGTCAGACCCAGTGACCTCTACCTAAAAGCGATAATGGACTGATCAATGCCATTATAAAACGAATTAATTTATGAAGTCTGGGAGCGGAAATGACAATTAATCTCGATCATTCATTTCCAGGCTAAATCCATGTAGACCACCAAATTGTCTGTCCTCATTTTTTAGTGTGTGATCGCTGTGTGGCTCGTTTTTAGGCATCAGCAGCAAGTTCTGTGAAGTATTACCCAATGGTCACACTGGATCCGGCTTCGGCCGAACTTTCACACTGGCGAGCATGGCCGAAAACGGTAGAACAAACAACACAAAGTAAATAAGTGTGTGTGGTCACATTTGAACACGCCAATTCTAGTCGGTTTACGATGTGACCACACACTTACTTACATTGTAAGATAAAGATAAAATGAAGTGTATGGGCGGTAACAGCACTATGGTTTACGCCCGTCCCGTTACTTACATTGTGTTGTTTATTCTAGCGCTTTTGGTGTGTTCGCCAGTGTAAAAGTTCGGCCGAAACCATATCCAGTGTGACCATAGGGTTATACAATCTCTCAGTCCGTCCGTCTGATTGTCGACAACTCAGGAACTACTAGAATTAAGAAGGTGGTTGAGGTGTCGGCGAGACGAGTTCAAACTCGTATCATTCATCTAAATCTCGGGGGCGGGTCTGGGTGGGCAATTTTCAACTCTGTAACTACTTTAGGGCTAGAAATGTGGTTGATATGTCGCTGGAAAGATATCGGTTAGGCGAGCTCAAACCCGTATAGATAATAAAGATCACAGTGGCTGGTCCCGAGAAAGGGAGAGGGCAGTTTTCAAGAAGCAACAATTAGGACTATAAAAGGTGTTTGAGGTGTTGAAAAGATCTCAGCGAGACTAGTTAAAACTCGTATAGATCGCCAGATACGGGCAAGCGGCAATTTGTAACACACTGTTATTACCGTAGTATTTCAGTTATGCTTTAAATGCAAATTGTTGTTTCCAGGCCTACTACGAGTGAAACGGTTCCACGTAGTATAAGCGCTTCAAGCTTGGAACCATTCAAAATGCACGTACTGAAGTGTGTGTAGCAAAAACATATCGTATAGTGCAGTAATTAGTGAAAATTTGATTGCAATATGTCCAATTTCTCACAAGTACATATAGTACAAAAAGGAAGGTTCTAGAGTGCCCTAGTTGAAAACGGCCGGATAAATCGATGTCACTGTTAGGGTTGCCAGGTGTCTAGAATATCAACACGGGACAGCTAGGTCACGACAGTAACTCAAGGCAACACTCAGAAATGTATTATTGAATTTTAAGCATATATTAATAGTTTATGATAATTAACAAACCGGTATATATTTAAATTTGAATACACTAGAGTAGAGGTAGAACATTCTGAACGGAAGTAAACTCTCGTCGCTGACAGAAGTATACAAAGCATTTGGTCTGCAGTTGAACTAAAACCATATAGGAATCTTCCTACATCGATACGGGAAAAGAGCATTCCGTATGGTGTTAAAACGGGAAATTTTCCACCTTAAAATAAGGGACACCTGGCAACCCTGGTCGCAGATATCAAATCAAATCTGATTAGTTTCTTTGTGCGTCGAAGTGCTAGCCTGAGTTACGGAAGCACGGACAGATGGACGAAACAAAAGTATAAGAATCCACCAAAAGGTTTGGGCCTGCTAATAAATACAAATAAACAAGAGTGCGTGTGAGATACTGACAAATTATATTCAAAAAATTCTCAAACGTAACAGCTAAAAATAAGTATAAAACTTAGAAACTAAAAAAAAGAAGAAGAAAGAAATCTAAAATTACACAAAACAAAATATATCGTCGACATACAAGTGAAATACATTAACTAAAAATGAATTGCAATTTTGTGTTAATGTGTTTTTCTAGACTGAAGATGTGTCTTCTTTCGATTGGTGAAGAACACGAGTGTTGATCGTCAATAAATGTTTTTATTAACGATTCGGAAAATTCATTTAATCAGTTGACTCTTTATCTTGGCATATTAAATTCACTAAGGGACATCATGAAAATAATCTTGTATACTTACTTGATTGATAAATAATAATAACCACCGGCGTTACAGACCGATAGGTCCTGAGCCTGCCCCAACGCCCTCTGTCCGCGCTTGGTGGAACTGCATCCACCTGAGTGACGGCAGTGTGGTCAGCATTGCGCGTCATCTAGCCACGAACAGGCGTATTAGGGGCTTTCTAGACCGAGTGGCCGTCACGTTTTTATTCACGTGACTCCCCAGTTTTCCTCACGACGCTGGATGGACGCCGAAAAGTGGGACTCGAACCCGGGACCACGCGGACGTGAGTCCAACACTCTAACCACTAGACTATGGAGCCCCCTGATTGATAAATGGTATAAATAAATAAATAAATAAAAAAACATAGAAATGTAGTCCTGATATGTCTAGCAAATCCTATCAAATTGCTGGTTTAGAAGCTATATCACGTTTTCAGGTTATTTTCTAATGTCCCAATCCCGTGAACATTCTACGTAAGAAGGCAACTTGTGATTTAATTCAAGAACTATGGCTAATTAAATTAGAAAATGATCCATGATCTTATGATCCATAGGCAGAAATTCTTCACAAAATTAGAGGAAAGGCAAGGCTAAAAGAAGTAGCACAAGGTATTCATGAATTATTTATCTATTCATGTAATTGCAGACGTCACGAGTTGACAATGAAGACAATTGGCAGATAACAAGGATGGGATCACTGAAATCACCTATTTAGCAACAATCGGAAGAATATTTCAGGTTAGTTAAACTAAAACAATTTCTGGCCATGAACCTAGTGGTCTGAATTATTATAATGCAAATTAAGTATCTATTCATGAATCTATGAAATGTTGCAGTACAAGGTATTGTATGATTATTGGGCACTGTAGTACAAGGGCTGAAAAGGTAAATTCTCATTATTTTCATTTTTAAACTTTGCGTATACTATTTATGTATTGACTTAAGTATAACTTGCATTTGCAGTTTGGAGCTTCCCTTACGTAAGCAATACGTTTACTATTTCTAACGTAAACTAACCTAGTTTCACCTAACCTGAAGTCAGTGATGTATAAAGGAAGAACCGATTCTGAATCACTCGAAATCATTTTAGTCAATGTCGGATCAGCAAATCGATATCATTTTAGCTTACGTCAGGCGTGATTTTTTTCGAACGAAATAAGTCACAGGTTCATGAATCGGAATGTTACGTCGTAGTGACTTGTTTATTTCCATATCACTATTGATGTTTTGTTACAAAAAACACGGACAATATGTTGAGTGAGCAATAGCGAACAACGACAGGTTAGAAAAAGCCAGTTTTTTTTTTTTTTTGCCGTGGCTACGTGCACGGTATATAACGCTTATGTACACGCCAAGAGGAAATATCATAATTTTCGTAAACAGCACTTTTGCGTATGCCCACCACTAACTTCCTAATGCGTGTATGCATAAAAAAAAAGTATTTTCTTTTTTAAAAAATGTAAAAGTAACCATGCCAGGGTTCGATCTCGGGACCTCCTCCGGATCAGCTTCCCGATGCATTAACCAATGGACTAAGCTGGGAGCTCAGCTGACCGAAGAAGCGCTTGTCTTTGTTACTTATAGTTCACGCTCCGCGCATGCACGACAGCGTATGTTGACGTACACGTAAGCGCTATATACCGTGCACATCGGACGTGCGCGTAGACACTCCCTTATATTTTTTTCATTATACGCGATGCAAATTACATTTAATAGATAGCACCTGTGACTGCTCCATTTATGGTTCCAAATGGAAAGCCCGACGTATCGTGAAGAACGGTAGTTTTTCGAGTGACGCTGACAAACGAGTGAGGCACTCATACAGCTAATTTCGGATCTAGCGAACTATAAGCCCGATTTTGATGCTTGAACTTGCATTTGAAAGCTCTTTGCCATACTAAGATACAGACAAAAATTGGGTCGGTAGTCTCTCCCTGGGACCGTAGGGCGGTTCGAAAAAAAATAAAATGTTACATTTCTGATTCTAACACTGACTACAGACCATAGCGGCATCGTAATCTACGCTTCAATACTTTTCAAACGGTGTATCACACGTCAAAATCGGTGAAGGAGCTCAAAAGTTATGACTTTTAACCGAATCACAGAATTTTCACATAGTCGAAAGGTGTGTTTGTCATTCTGTGTGTCTTTTTGCTTTAGCCCCAAATGGTTGGTACATGGGGGGTTTGGGGGCCAATTTCCTAGTCCAACAAGCTGGGGCAAATGGAAGTTTAATTTTTATGGGAGTTACGGTTTTCGAGATACGGACCCTACTATGGTCCAAAATCGATCTTGTGTTTGAAGGCTATGCACTTTTTTTTAATAGGCAGCCTTACAAAATAAATGATATCAGTACAAAAAACCTTTCGGGTTAAAGGGAAGAGTGAGGCAAGAATTCTACTCACAAAAGAAGTTATATCCATTTTGCGAGTGACTTCTTTGTGTCACTATGGCGGAAGAATACCAATTCTCTGAGTTTTATTACAAAGGAAACACTTTCACCATGGTGACACAAAGAAAATCACTCGCAAAATGGATATCACTTCTTTTGTTAGTAGAATTCTTGCATTACTCTTCCCTTTACGCCGAAGGGTCTTTTGTGCTGATACTAAAGAGACGCCGTCAAATCACTTCAAAGTGTAAGCTGGCACAGTTCTGGAACACTGGTCCGCCTGGTGAAGACTGAAAACGGAGAAAGATATAAGTGCCAAAAAACGAAATTTTACAAGAGAGAGGAAAAATGGAAGGTCTCAACTACATCACCTTCCGACCTGATTTTGTACTATTTCCAATGGTCTAGGGACTTCTCGATTTTTGCAGATTGTTAGGCTTGGGCTGGCAATTCGAACATTTTAACATTGAAAACGCGATTTTCGGATTTGTGGCACTTATACGTTGTTTTGCATTTTCAATCTTCAGTTGACGATACCGACGTAAGGAAAATGCTTTTTCTATTTCATTTATCATTTTAATTTGAACTAACCTAATCCTCAGTTATAAATCAAAAGTCAAACCATTATTTTCAAAAAGCACACTTTCTATGCGTAAACTATAGTTTTCATTAAGATAGTTGAATAAATTGTTTTCTCTTTTCCTAAAAATTTTCTTGTTTTTCGTTTTCAGAAAATGAATTTTCCATTGAAATATGCCCATCCATAACTTGAACATAAAAATAGCAACACATAGTTCGTCAGTAATCCACAAGACCAGTGTCTCAATAGGTCAAGGTCTGAGTGCATAAACACGACTTTGATTACTAGTAAATATTTATGCGTTGTTAGCTGTAAACTATACGGTATTATTGATAAAAGAAGGTATAATAGAAGCTAGTTCATAGCTATCTTGTGCTATAGAATAGCATTCGTGATTACGTAAGCGCCAAACGAAAGTAAATACAAAGCTTGTTTGTTTTGTTATAGTTGTTGATGTTGGTGGAAAAGAGAACACACACTGGTTTTTCACAATCTTCATCAACCTTGACCGTGACCTTATTGCTCTTAGTTTGGCCCTGATAACTTCCGAGGAGCGGCAGAGGCAGGGATAGTTGATATATTGTGTAGTTTCCTGAATGCATCGCGTGACAAGGTCAGGCTCTGCTTTTGTTTAATATACTTTTAGGACAAGATTATATATATATATCATCATATTCAGCCGTTTTCTATCCACTGCTGGATGAAGGCCTCCCCCTTTTCTTTCCACATATCTCGGTCTGCTGATATCCTCATCCATGTAGCTCCTGAAAAACGCTTGATTTCATCTACCCATCTTACATTTGGACGTCGTTTCTTTTCTCTTTTAATCAATGTAGTACATTTGTCGTCCATCTTCCATCTGTTCGTCTAGCTATGTGACCGGCCCATCTCCACTTCATCTTCTTCGCACTCTTGATTACATCCTCTACCTTTGTTTGTGCGCGAATCCATTCATTTCTCTTCCTGTCCCTCCTGGTTATTCCTAGCATGCACCTCTCCATTGCTCTTTGTGTGACTCTCAATCTTTGAGTCGTTTGCGCATTCAATGTCCAAGTTTC
>JAGDQP010034603.1:3979-20018 GCA_022664845.1 Lepisma saccharinum | reverse complement strand
TCAAAATTTTACAGAATAGTACTATATCCTATATCATCCAGTAGATTTCATAAGACATACATAATCGTTTAATTAGAACAATGCTTAGTTATCTTGAGAAGATATTTAACACCTGAGAACGAACTAGACTCCTTCATAAACATAAGAGAAAACTATTCCTCTTGTTCCAAATGTAACATTTTTGCTAGAACATGATTGTTTTGAACTAAGCCTTGAAATGATTGCTGCTTTTGTACTGATTACATAATCCGTCTACATTCATGAAGAAAATAATATTAGAACAGAAACTCTTCAGTGATTATGTTTATTCTGGATTGATTTGTATTTTGTTCGAAACCTAAGAACTGTTTCTATAATTCTTCTCTCTCCTTTTCAGAAAAAGAATCCCAAAACCAAACCAGTCAGACAGGTGGAAAGTTTAGCCATGGAGGGAAACTTTCTATTTCAGAATGGTGACTATCTTCGTGCAGTTGATTTTTATACTCAAGCTTTGATATTACAACCTGGAGATATAACATTATACAATAACAGAAGTTCCTGTTTCAATAAACTTCAGCAATATGAGAGGTAAGTGTTATTTATATTCTTGCGTGATAGTCTTCAAATTTGAACAGAACCATTCATTGCCTTACTTGTGTTTTGAGAACAAATATTTTGTTTGCAGCTGTGTTTCTCAATCTTTTTGAGTTTAAAAAGAATGTTTGAAGTTTCGAAAAACCTTTTGGAGAATCCCGCTAGATCCTTAAAAATAATGTTTGTGTGATTATGAGAACTATGTGTATCACTAACGAACTTACCGGCACTAGGAAAGTCCGCAATAGAGAAGAAGAAGAAGAACTTTCACTTCAACGGTTTCGGAACCCAACTTGTTCCATCGTCATTAAAAATAAACGCCAAAATTTATTCAGAAATATAGCAAGAAATAAAGTAAATTGGAAAATGATGAGACAGATAAAGAAATATACAAAAGAATAAACAAGTACTTCTGTAGTTAATTACTAATAGCCCGGCGGTCAGAATCCTGATTTTTAGTCAAGCGTGCATTCGCGTCCGCAGAAACATATTTTTTTCACTTTCATGACCTTTGGAACTTATTAAACAATATTAAAAAGAGCATCGCCCTGACAGCTTTGGGCTCTTTGTATAAAACTCGATGCAATTTAGCTTCTCCATTACGTAAATTTCTAATTTCACTCACAGCGCTGTAACTTCTAACTCTATCATGGAAACAGATATAGGTGTGTACACCCATGATTTCATGACCAATAATTACATAGAACAGTTTACAATTGCAGTTGAATCAGTATTTAGGCATGTACACTATGTTCATTAATTAAGATTTTGTGCTTCGCCCAGTTCCAAGCGGTAGAACGTCAACAAACGTTCCTAAAAACTATCCGTATCTACGGACAATGTAGTTACCACGAATTTTGATCAACTGTTATTGTTGAAGATCCATACGAGCCTGGTTTGAGGAAATGAAGAGTCTATGGATACTACTATATCAGCAAATTAAAAAGTTCACCGTGCTATATTTTTTACATTACACTTATGGGCGTGACAGGCATTTTTAATTTAAGACCTTCATAAGTCTGAGGAATGACGTTCCTCGACGAGCACTATTTCGTGAAAAGGAATGGGGAAGATAGGACGCCCAGGAATTCGAGATACCATTCCGCCATTCGCGTGATGTAACTGAGGAAAACTGGAAAACCTCAGTCTGGATGGCCACAGCAGGAATTGGTATACATTGACAATCATGTGTTCAAATTATTACACTCAGTATTTAATTTCTTTAAATTAATTTTTTGTACAAAGTTGCATCTGCATATGTTTCAAATTAATTCTAATTACTTTTAATGAATTGCTTGCTCATTTTATAACATGTCGCTTATGCATTTCAACATAAATAATATTTTTTTTTATACTGTTCTCTTGATGTCAGGGCGCTCAATCATGCATAAGGTGAATAAGTTGCTACCAAACCAGACTGCTATCTGTGAGAGTAGTTACTTTTAAAGAACGTTTAATGTATGTCTTGCTGCATTCTTCCCTCTACTATATAAAGTCTCCCAGGTCCGAAATCAGACATTACACCCAAAGTATGACAGAAATCGGATAATCTACACATTGCAAATTGGAACATCTCCCAAGCTCATGCCGAACATACAGTATTATCAGCGTTGGTCAGATATAGTGAAACATATTTTCTCCCATTCATTAGAAGTCCTATGTTTTAATCTTTCTGCACACATAGTTGCATAGTTGGAGTATCCGCGACCATGTAGAGACTTTGTTACTCTATATGGAGTATTTTGTCCATTTTTCTTTTGTCGGTGTGACTTTATGCCCCCCTAAGCAAAGAGTTTCTGTAACACTCCCGGGATGAATTCCTGCACCATAACCAGACATATTTATGGCTAAGTATTTAAAATAGCTTTTCTCCTCCTCAGAGCCAAAGTTTTGAGTTTTTTAATGCTTATTGGAGGACACCTTTCGTGTTCACCCACTCCTTCAAACCCGTTTTGCTGATTTGTTTGTTTTTCTCATTGCAAACACAGATTGTACGTACATATTTTTACATATAATCGCTCTACAAGAAATTAGTCTTCCTTCCTCCAAAAGACCTTCCACAGCTTCAGCTTTACGCGGGGAAAGTCTCTGTGGTCTTTCGATAGAAAGAGATGTCGAAATTACAGAACTTCACAGAAAAATATAAATATACCAACAACCACGTTAAAACCACTTTAAAATGATCATCTGCAACTATTTGAAGTTATGAATATTTTATCTGATGCAATTGTTAAGAACAGCGTGTTACACTGATATCTTGTTGGCTCAAAAGACACAATAGCTATATTGTAACTCACGCATGATCTGCAAAACACTCTTCCAATGGTGCCATCTGCCATTCAAGAGTGAGGTAAGTACTCTAGTTGTAATGTACACAGTGCAGGATAAAATATTAATAGTTTGATTGTAATATGAGATGCTGTAGGCCTTCGTAATTAGATACAATAAAGAAACTTTCCAATTTTCTGGAGCGAGTCTAATAATTTGTACACACCGTAGAAATGGCTTCTACGGAATTATTGTTTCAAAATACTAAACATATACTCATGGAAATAGGATAATTCTCAAAATAACTGTACAAATACTGTCTCCGATGCTTAAGATATATACATATATTTTTACTGAAATTCAGACAAAAGTTATATGAATTGTTAGTATGATAATAACTCTATATTGTTAATACAATAACATGATTTACACACAAATCTGGAATAGTGTACTTCGGATTTTTCTAGTCATTCCTTTTGGAGTGGTTGATTTTCACATGTCTCTAAGTAAAATATTTGTTAAAAGATTAAAAATAATTCCGAGGAACAAATGGAATTGTTTCATCATTAAATAAGAGACTTAAGGATTACCAACATTTTTCATTTTTCAATAAAATATCCTGAATAACAAACACTTCAATTATTATTATTTTTTTTTAAATCTGGAAACACTATCTCAGAGTTGTAACGAAGATTATCAACATTTTGTAACTGACTTTTTGAAATGAGTACGCCTAATATTTATTTGTCATTCATAATAATCACAGCACGGTGAAGTAGTACTCTTATTAATAGAGGAAGAAAGAAAGTCAGTTACTTTCATGGAAGCTCATAAGTAACATATCTACCCTAACAGATCACACACTGACTTTTCTGATGTAACACACAAGTACGTTATACATACATTTGCACGTGACCGCCATTTGTGAATAACTGTAACAAAATAGAGTGACATTGTTTTCCGAAATGGTAAACCCGTAACGTATATTTCACTCATGCTTTTACGCAACCAGTGCCGCCTCCTAGATTAAGAGAAAACTATTATTAAACAGCAGTTTGTAACCTTCCTT
Source organism: Lepisma saccharinum (assembly GCA_022664845.1). Classification (NCBI taxonomy): domain Eukaryota; kingdom Metazoa; phylum Arthropoda; class Insecta; order Zygentoma; family Lepismatidae; genus Lepisma; species Lepisma saccharinum. The sequence continues at coordinate 16,108 of JAGDQP010034603.1, read as the reverse complement.
ACTTTCTGCCTGTTTCCTTAATTTCTGATGTATGCGCAGTGCCCAGACAGATTCCGGCGGCCATGTTCGTAGGAGCTATCAGACAGTGTGTTAATAGTTCGTGATGTTTTTCGGTATTTAACCAAACTGTTTTGAAACCTGCAGAACTGTGGCGTGTGCTAAGTAGTGTTTCTGTTTCTATTGTAGTAAGTAACTAAATCTGATACCATCAAAACTATTAGAAAACAGCTCGAAACAATGTGATATTATGTTAGGGCCGGAGTTTTGTTATTTTGCCGCGGTAACGAATGTTCCAGTGACGGGACGGATCACGAATGTTATGAAGTTGGTAACGAATGTTGCTGAACTTGGAGCCAGTAAACTTAGTGACTGAAATTTAGTTTATGGGGAAACTTTTACATAGTTATCTTGATAAAATTTATCAATTATGATGCTATTGTCGGAAAAACAAAGCCTGTTTTCTGTATCATTGCTAACTGGTTGATTTGCCCACCCTGTGGTCGGGGCGAATAAAATATGTTGGCAGCACTAACAGTTGTACTACTACTGATGTTATTACTCCTAATACTACAACATCAATAATAAAAACCAACAATGAAAACTACTACTACTGCAACTACTATAACAACTACTAGTACTATTTCTACTAGTACTACTACAAATACTACTATTATTAGTTGTAATAGTAGTTACCGGTACCTATACGTTACGTATTACAGTTTCTTCAAATCTTAATTAAATTATTATTTCTGGTTTGAAACAATCAGCATTTGAATGAAACATTTATTTAATTGTTTTAAATTAAAAACGGAAGCAATTTATTCCTTTCATTGTTATAAACAATTGATTGACTGCTTTTGATGGTATATTATCTCGACTGCTGCTAACTGCATCATCAAATTAATAACCCTAGAACTTTATGGTGGCCAAAAAATACCTTCATACCAAAAAATATTAAAATCGATTCAGTGGTTTCTGCGTTTACTTATGACAAACTTTTTTTCACTTTCAATTTGATTATATAGATTTAGGCGAATACAATCTGTATACTGCCTGTGACACATTTAACAGCTTTTCGAAAGTAGGTATTCTATAATTGGATTGCAAAGGCTTATTTGTATATGTATTGTATTGAGAATATGTAAAGATAACAATATTAATAAGATAACAGTATCATCACCCAAGACACTGGAGACAATTTCCACCGAATATAAAAGTTGTTTTGTTTCCAGAGATACCAGCAGTGGAGTATATCAAATTAGTGTATCAATGTAGTGATAACTATGTTAGCATGTCAAAAGAAAATCTTAGAAGCAGAGTCATTGAACACATCAGGAATGCATAACGGGAAAACTCCCATTTCAGGTGTTTCTCAGCATTTGAAAGCTTCCTCTCCCAGTATGCAGTAATATTGGAAAAATATGTTGACTCCATTAAATAAAGAATTGTATACGAAACTTTTTGTATAAACATAAAACAACCATCATTAAATAAGGATAAAGGATTATTGAATAAAGTTTGGTTGCCTTTATTTAAATAATATGCACTAACCAGCATTTTTATTCCTCTTACACTTATATTTACATCTATTCAGTTATGCTACAGTTTCTTTGTTTAACATTTTATTCAGCATTTTATCTATTTCTATTCTCCCTCGACAATAGTTAGATCCGTATTTCTCCTTCTTACAACACAGTAGTCAAATTTCTGTAAAATATGATTCTTTTGTTCATTCCGTGTTGTATTTTATTGGACAGCTTCCGTTACTTCCTCCATACGTGCAAATATTTACACTTTGGACAAGGATAAACGAACTGCTTAGCCCAACTCCTTTCTTACCATATCGCCTCACCTATGATTATCCAGCTGGAGAAGCGTTCGTATCGAAACGCGGAAACATTTTTGCTCATTGTTTTTATTATGTATTATATTTTGTCCAGCGAGGAACGTCTGATCGTCTAAAGGTAATAGAGTGATGTTTTTTTTCCTCGTTACGTAATCAAACGAAAGTGACTAGAAGGATATGTACTATTTTTTCAGAAAGGGGAAAAGATGAAAGAACAATTCATAAAAAGTTCAGCCACAAGGACGCTAAATTGTTTACTGATTCACACTACAAGATCCTTACTAAAATTTGTGTTTGTCAGTTTCTTGGTCTCTCCCAAGTTCTTAATTTTTAATTATATTTTATGGAACGAACTGCAAATTTCCAGCCTAAGTCTATCACTCCTGAGAAGTAACGTTTCTTGACGGACAAGGATACGAAAGATAGCGGCCAAGGTCTTACAATTGTAGATGTACAATTGATGTACAGTGGCATTCGTCTTGTGAAACTTAGGGAAACCGTAGTGTTCGGGTCTTTCCCACCTTGGCTATCCAGGTCTTTTACTTGCCAGTTATTGCACTTGTTTTATTGCTCTGATAGATTTTGTTAAAGCAAGTTTGGATATGAAATATATTCAACTAAATTAGTATACGTGCAAGATCAGGAATTCTGCCACATCCTCCGCGCCTTTTTATTTTCTGATTTTTACCTATGAAAATTATATGCTTGTAAAGGGAGGAAACATTAAATTGAGTACTTACAATCCTTTCTGCTCATCACTTGTCTGATTCATAAACATCACGTAGTTCAAAGTTCTCGAGTTATAGAGGCGGAAAGAAATTGGCTGATCCTCCCTTGTGTACCATATTTCGGAGTCCACTTAAGTATTTGCTAAATTGATACCTTCGTTATTGATACTTTATTTAATTGATATGTCCTTTAATTGATCGTTTGTTTCATTGAAGTTTTGTTTCGTTTCAGTGCTCTAAAAGACGCAGAGAGAGCAATGTGGGGTGATCCACTAAATCCAATGAGCTATCTCAGAAAAATTGATGCTTTGGTTGGCATGCAAGTAAGTATAATCACACATATTTCTGTAATTAAGTAAAATTTAAAGTATAAATTTGAAGTTGATTGAAGACTTTCCATCTGTAAATGTAATTTCCTTCATATTTGCCCAGTAGAATCTATAACACTAGTCATTTCAATATTAAGTAATATTTCGTAATAAACCAAAGATAAACACATGATTGCAATAAGTAAATCTTTATTACAAAGGATAACTAAACCGTAGACATACTTAGGTACGTCCATATACCATATCCTACCGACTGCGCCAACTAATTTGCTAAGTTTTTGCATAGATGTTAGTAAAATGTTGTGTTGTAAAAAACTCTTTTTCTCTGATAACATAAATGTTGTCTCCAAGACATATACTACATTCTGGCCGAAACATTTACTTAGTAAATTAATAATAATAATAAAAAAAGTATTTCCAAATATTGACGTACGTTACTTTAGTTTGATGATGGAGACCTGTTCGCAAATCTCGGCAAACAGCATCTTATAAATAATTTCAGGTTTCATCCAATAGTAGTTTTATGTCCCCAATATATATCCGTTGTAACACAATTGTTTTACCAAATCTTCCATTGCGGAAAACTAACCAAATCCCGAAACATTCATGAACATGTCATAAACTCGACCTACCCCATAACGTATATAAAGATGGTAAAATAAAATCGATCCCACAAATACACAATACCTTTAAAAATAAGTGTTATCAAAAGCATGATTCAGTTATATCTCACAAATTGCTTAAAACTTTGGCTTTATATAAATTTGCACTTTGATGGAGTATCTAAAGGACAGCCATAAACAATAGTTAATTATATAGTTAAACTAGCAGTTTCCACTCGTAAAAGACTTGAAGATGAAAAAATATGTTCCTCAGCGGTGAGAGTGATGTTTCTGCGATCATCCACAGTATAATCATCTTGTTCTCAATCGTAACAGTATAACAGACGTAATGTATCTTGGATTGCAATTATAAATAATCTAACCTATCTCCAGTAGGTTTAGAAAAATCAGAAATCCAATCCAGATCCAGTAGCAGTAGTAGTCACAGCCTTAATCCGACCTAGCATCAGTAGTAGCAATAGCATCTGTTATGTGTAATACTGCTCATATTAACAAAAATAATAATCCAACCTGTAACTGATAGTAGTAGTAGTAGTATCCATAATCAAACACAAATTAGCAATAGTAATTCAACCTCTATCAAGCAGTAGCGGTAGTAAGCTGAACTTTATACCATAAAAGCAAATAAACTTCGATCTAGCAGTAGTGGTAATAATTTGCACTAGATCATGTTGAAGTAGCAGTAACGAATTACGATCTAGCAATAGTCGTAGTAATCTGTACTAGACCATTTCGAAGCAAAAGTAAACAAATCTCGATCTAGCAGTAGTGGTAGTAAACTGCACTAGACCCAGTAGAAGTAGAAGTAAACGAACCTTGATCCAGCAGTAGTAGTAGTAGTAATCTGTACTAGATCTTGAAGACTATCCAATCTTGACCTGGATGTACTAAAATTCGTAATCAGTTTCCATGAGGGTTGGTATAACTCCGTAATTGATTGAACAAGTGATGGTTAGAGCTTGTAAAAAAATGATGCAAAATACGGTGATGTATACATTAAGCGAAAATCCCAACATACCATCTAAAATGTAAGGTCGAAAATCAAATAGAAAATTCGCATAAAATCAATGCATTTCTCCTTTCATGTTTGTAAATGGATCTCGATCGATATATCTTCTTTCCAAGTGACGAATAGATCCCTCGTTGGGCGCATAGTTCCGTTTCTAGGCTGCGCCATTGCTGTAATTAAGTAAAATTTAAAGTATAAATTTGAAGTTGATTGAAGACTTCCCATCTGTAAATGTAATTTCCTTCATATTTGCTAAGTAAATCTTTATTACAAAGGATAACTAAACCGTAGACATACTTAGGTACGTCCGTATACTTCGACCTATCATGTAGAAGTAGTACATATTGTGTAACTAAGGAGTTATTTATTAGTTACAATATTTAAACAAAAACGTATCAAAAGTATATTTGAAAAGTCCGCACTATGACAACCAGATTACGTCACACTGATCAGCAATGTTGCAAAGTTCAAATTACAACTATTTCCAAGATTTAAGTAATAAACTAAAAATATTAATATATAACACATATTTTTTGTAGCCATTAACTATTGTGTAATGTAATGTGTGCATGTTAGAGATCACAAGGACAGGTTTAATATATAGTTCTAATTATATAGAATAATTTTCACCATTCTGAAACAATTTTGAATTTTTCGTCACTCTGCAGCTTAAGGACTGATTTTATATTGCAATGGTGTAGAAAATCCTAAAAAAGTAGTTCTGTGGAAGTTTTGTGAAATCTCGGAATAAATACTTTACATTTTATTCCTCAGGCATTAATTGAAGGGCTCTAAGAATACCACATATATTTTTACTACTTATTTAGAAGACTTTTGCGAGTCTTTGAGTCTGGCACTTAAGCCGATGCAAGTCCTATTTGGAATATAAGACCTATTCATTAAGTTAGGCAAGTTAGTTTTATTTTATCCAATTATGTCAACCTTAACATACATCAAAGTGTGGGTAATGAAAAAAAAAAACGCAAATAGGTACACTACAACACAACTTACTATTTGCTTATCTTAAAAATCGGGGAATTCCAACGGGTGAAAAAAAATGCATGTATTTATATCATTTACTATTCCGTTCCGCTGTTTTTATATTTGCAACCCATTCCTCTCAGTACAAGTAAAACAGTATACACATTTATGAAGTAGGAGCAAGAAGAATGTGTACAAAGTAAAGAAAAACAGAAGTTAAAGAAAATATACAATATTGTAACGAAGGAAACGTTTTTTTAACTTCGGCACTTTGTAACACTATTGTATATTGTCTCTAACATCTGTCATTTTATTGCTTTTTGCTATGTACATACATTTTTTCCGTACTTCATAAAATGTATATACTATTTTAATACTACAAGAAAGGTGTTACTTTTTAAAAAACAGCGGAACGATAGTTTCACATCGTACATAATTCGTTGAGCGATCGCTAAGCATTAGGACCACAATCAACGGCAGAACAGTAAGTAATATTAATACAGTTATAAGTATCCTCGTGCAACGATGACTATCTTTAAATGAAATAATCTATATACGATTTAGAAAACGACATACTTGCGCGGAAAACTTTGATTTAAATTTAACGTACTATTGCAGCATTGGAAAAGTCTCCAGTTGGTGGAGATAACAATAATTACTCCATGTCGACAGTTTCGTAACAAACACAGGTTCCATTTTCAAACGTGCAAACACCAAAAATCAACACATCTCGTGGAAAGAAAAGTGAAATTTTCTTACCTGTTGGTATGCAGCGATTTCTGTCTCGTATGATTTACAGAACATTAAATAATATCATGATATATCTCGCAGTTCTAGGTGTTCGCATCCTCAGACGACAGGAAAAGAATAAAGAATATACTTATGATAGGTAAAATTTATAAAATAACAATAAGAGTGCTGTGCTGCCTAAAGAATAAACCATGAACAAAACAGGAACAGTGTTGCCAGAATATGACTTTACTTCCTTGCTCGCATTTGTACGAATTTGAACAAAAATACTTACGATCGAATATAACGAATGAACCAAGTGTTATATGGACAATCTAGTGTTTTACTTAATATTGGAATCCAATCTTTGTCAATTTGGCCTGTATCAAAATTTAATTTTGATTTAAATTTATGAATATTAACACTTTCGTAGATGTTGCTTTCAATCGGTAAATTCGTTACATGTTCAACGGAGACATCAATAGTGCTGTGGAGTCATCAATACTGCTGTGCATACATCAACAACACCTTTTCAAATTTGAAGTCTTGGAATGAACCTGAGATGGAGTGTGGATGTTTAGTATCGCTTACGTGTTCATTTACCCTAGTGGAAAAAGATAAATAAATACCAGCAAAGTTTGTTTTTGAAATATTGAAAGAAAGCTAAATCAAGAAAACAATAAAGGAGATAGGAAGAGAAAATAAATAAATAAATAGATACCCACTGTTGTAGCTAAATACTGTTCCCCTGATTTTTAAAGATTTTGCTTAGTTTCCAGATGCATTTGCCTAAATTATTTATCAGTCAGTATTCACGGAAAAGGTACAGATAAGGTGGATAATAACACAGAAAAATCACTGTAAATCAAAGGGAGGAGCTTCACTAGTCGAAAAATTTTTGATATCAATATACACTCAACTTCGTTTTATTTAAATATACAGCAGTTGCTTCCTTAATAATAATATTCTTCTGCTGATTTAGTGTTTTTTCCTTGTTATAAGCTCCCTTTTCAGTAACGGTTTCCGTGAATACTGGTACAGCATTTTTGACCAATGGATCCGGCAACTTTGCAAAGATCTTGAAATATCAATGGAGTAGTATTTAGCGGAAAGGGGACATGTTTATTTATCTTCCTATTTTCTTTATTTCTTCTTTACTTTCAAGTCCCGGGCAGAATGCTGGCGACTTTTCTTCAGTGCTCCCATGCGTGGCGCTCTGAGATGCACTCAGCCTCCTATCATATTAAGTACAGAATATCCGTGACATTTATGGGCACCTTGGGAGGTAAAAGTAGTTGAGCGTGGGACTGACAACTCCATTTCACCTCGTGCTCTAGATCGAGAATATGTGGAGCGCTACCTACACATCCCCCATCGCGTAGTGGATCTTTTACCTTCTTTGCTTAACCTTCCTTATTACTATATTTCATAAACTTTGGCGTTTGTAACCTAGAAAATGGAACCTGTGTTTGTTCCGAAACTGTTGAGATGAAGTGATTATTTCTATCTGCATTAATGGAGTCTGTTAATGTTAATTTTGTAAGTATATTAATTTTGTAAAAATCCAGTTACTACTCCCATACTTCCGTATAGCCGAACATGTAAGGGTCTCGTCTTTCCTACGAGAGATGCTGGTTCGGTACCTTGTTCGAGCACACAATTCCAATGTTGGACTAGTATTAGCTGTGAAGACAATTTCGGATCTACCTAAACTAGGAAGTAGCGAATTCTGGCCACAAACTGCTATGAAGAGATACGATATAAACACATAACCGACAATAGAAGCCATGTTGGACTAGATCCAATTATTATCATTATTGACAAGGGAACCTTCCATGTTGATCAGTCGGTATTAACATCAAAATATATGTTTATTGTCTTTATTCGAATGTACATATACCGGAAAGAACATTGAAAAACCCACGATCTTTGTTTTTTTATGTAATTATGATTTGAAATTGTGAAATTGGCCATTTTTGCATGTATAGACTTCATACAATGTATACCGAAACGATTAATACACGGACACTATTTTGCTACACAGTTAAAACATAAAAAGGAAGATAGCCCAGTCAAATAGGGAAAAACCCTAATTAAACTGAGCAAGCTGAAATTTTGCATACACCTGTGTTTTGACATTCCAAAGATGGGCTGAAAAGTCTCATATGATATCGCGTCGGCGAGTCGAGATATCAAAGGTAAAAAGTCACGAAAAGCTGTTTTTTTGCAAATATCTCGCTTCATATGCGTCGCACGTCGTTAGAGGTTATTACAAAACTTGTAGAGCATTAAATTCTCTACAAGTTTGGTTATATGCATTTATTTCGTATGATTAACCGTTTTCGAGATATAGCACAAAGAAGGGAAGTGCGTTTCCGTTTATAGGATATCGCTGTATAAACTGAGGAGACAAATGTAGAACTTGACGTTAGATAATACGCGGACAAACTGTGAACAAGCGTGATGTTAGATAAAACAATGATCAGCTTCCAAAACACGGAATTCCCCACATTAATTTACCCCCTAAAAATAAAGGGTTTAAATCCAAATAAAGGGCCAAACCACGGCTCTCCTCACACACGTTTGGACTAATAGGAAAATGGAGAAGGTTAAACTTACATCAAAAGACGTGCTGCTTAGGCAAAACACTGAAAATATTAACAAAAGATGACTAATTTGCTATTCTTAGCACAAAATATAACACCAACAACTTAACAAAATATTGACATAAACTCAAATGTTTGAGTACCTAAAAATGCCAATGCTAGAAAATAATAATAATGACAAAGAATAAACAAAATCTGTGTACATAAAACGGAATCTGTCCTCTCCTTGGGCACTTCTATTCAACCAAGTCTTGTCATGGTTGAACAAGAATATAAAAGGAACTTAAAAATGGCCTAATAACGCTCATCTCACACCGACAATTGAAACAACTTTTTAACGTTAAAGAGTCTATTAACAGACGCTAATGTGGATCACGCTACTGCTGATTAAATGCACTTAAACGTCACAAATGCGTAGTAAACAAACATGGCATCGAGCCTAATGATAAACAAAACAAATATTAAAATAAGAAAATAAAACTCATTTTCAAAGAAGCACCTGCCAATATATTTATATCAGATAATTAAACAGAATACAACTTTCGAGACAAACAAGCAGTAGCAAACTGTCCAAGAAACCCACAATCACCACACCCGGACCCTCTGTGAAATCAGGCCTTTTAAAAATGATTTTAAGTCAGTACATATGAGGGGTGTAAGTTTATTATCAAAGCTTCAGAAACACACTTTGTAGCACGGTTGTGCTGCAGTAGAACAAACAGTTTTCCACCAAAACAACAATCTAGTGCCAAAGATTTTATAGGAAAGATGATACAACAAAGCAAATAGGGACGTATTACCCTGAAAGCCCAACGAGAACTACCGTACCACATTGGCCTATTATAATTATCCAAACGTGCTTCCACGTTATCCATGTTCGATGAACTGGACCAGGCCACCAAAGTACATACAACACTATCAGATATACGTCGAAAACAAAACTCTTCTTAAACGACTTTTGGAGATCAAACTACTCTTAATAGGCAAAATTATGACCAAAAATCACCTAGAGATACAGAAGTGGCTATCACGATCATCTTATGCACGTATCTCAAGTTCAAACCCCGTAGGGGTCGATCACATGAAGTGGTTCAGAAGCCAACTAACCAGACAACTGTAGGGCCTGTCTTTCCAAGCTCATCTGACAGTTGCAGATGTCAACAGCGACTGCCAACAACTACTAATAGAAAAAAATGTTTATCAACCCAACAACAAATAAAGTGCTAGCTGTGTATGAATACACAACAATAGCAACGGAGTATAATAATAATAATAATAATCGCAGCACAACAGCTGCACAAAATCTGCACCAAATCTCAGGCCAAAACAAACACACAATACTGTTCCCAGCTCTATATTTGGGAAACGAACGAACCCAGTACCATAATATTTTATTTGAAATTATTCAAATGTATATATTTACAGTTAAGGACCGGAAGCGAAAGATTCCCAACACATGGAACATGTTCTTATACTTGATAGACAATGCGCCTCATCAAAAAGGATGCAAATATGCCCACTAGAAGAAGTGCTTCGCCACATAAATAAGACCCAAACAGAGGAACGTTCTGTGATGGCTCCAAGAGTTCGGGCTTAGAGCCTTGCTTCCAGACTAAATACAATGTCAGACATGTTGACAGCTGTCAAGATAGCAGAGGGAAATACCGATTTGAAAGCAAATTACTCTGATAATAATTTTCACAGCAATATTTCTGAATTAATGGCAGACAATAAGAAACAAAATAAACCAACATAAATATATAATAATAATAATAAACATTAAATTAAATTAATAACAATAAAATTCAACTTATAAACTGTAAAAAATAGATGAAACTAAAAAGATTGAAAAAAATTCTTCTGAAAGTAAACATTTACACTATGAACGGATGCGCACTTCCCTTCTTTGTGCTATATCTCTAAAACTGTTAATCATACGAAATAAATGCATATAACCAAACTTGTAGAGAATTTAATGCTCTACAAGTTTTGTAATAACTTCTAACGACGTGCGACGCATATGAAGCGAGATATTTGCAAAAAGCAGCTTTTCGTGACCTTTGACCTTTGATATCGACTCGCCGACGCGATATCATACGAAACTTTTCAGTCCATCTTTAGAATGTCAAAACAAAGGTGTATGCAAAATTTCAGCTTGTTCAGTTTCATTCCGAGGTTTAGTCTTTATTTCGTCTTATTTGACTGGGGTAGTAGACATCGTACCATTTTACACATAGAAGCATCGTTCGGTCATAATTATAATTATTAGTGTGTGTTAAAAGTAAAAAATAATAAATTTATGAATCCACAAAATAAAAGCGTGGGTGCTCTTGCTTACCTTATCATGAAATCATAATATCTAAGAGCACCCACGCTTTTATTTTCCGATTCATAAATTTATTATTTTTTACTTTTTAGTTCATCTTAAAAAAGCGTGTTTTTTTTTAAAAAAAATCCTTTTTTAATTATTTTTTTACATATTCAACTATATAGCAAAATAAAGTGTCCATATGTATTTTTCGGTATCTGTTGCATAATGTCAATAAATGCAAATAAGCCCAATTTAATAATTTAAAATAGTAATTATCTAAAAATAACACAGATCGTGAGTCTTTTAATGTTCTTTCCGGTGTTGGTATTGTACGTTCGAATGAAGACAATAAAATATCTTTCATGTTAATATATACTGATCAGTTGGGAACGTTCCTTGTGAGACTACTGAAAACGGAAGTGAATCAAATTTTGTTTAACATATATTTGATATGTCTTTATTTAATCATTGTACATACTTTTTTTTTTTTTTTTTTTTTTTTTTTCTACAGCGATACAAAGAAGCTGATACATGTTTGAAAGGCCTTTTGCAACTGAACTTTAATCCTCGGTGTTGCCAAATTCTAGCAGAGTATATTGAAACGAAACTGCGTGATGAAAACAAGGAAACTGTCTTAAATTGTGAAACAGTTTCGAAAGAGAATAAGGAATCTACGAAGGTAAGTGCATAATTTAACTTTTTGCCTTTTCTAAATGATTTCACGTATGTTATGACTTAGGATATAAATTGAGTAGAAATATATTTCTTATCTCGTTTCAGTAGGGACTGTATCGTATTAGGTACAAGGTATGGCGTTACTAAAGTAAGGGTGTAATATATCTGGTAGTAGTGAAAAAGGATTGATAATGAGTAAAGTAAATCAGATTTTTAAAAAGACAATAATTTCTTCCTTCAAAGGAACTTGAAACAGTTAGGAAACATAATATTGGATCCTTCTGCCGGGGTT
>JAGDQP010034602.1:0-20018 GCA_022664845.1 Lepisma saccharinum | reverse complement strand
ATATGCAGTGTTAGCGAAATTTCACCCTGTTTATTGGAAAGAAATACCTAATCGTGTTTTCCATTATAAGTGTTATGTGAATACAATACTGCCTATTTTTGAAAAAAGTAAAATTAATTTTCCAGTATGTCTGCATGATGTCGCTAAATTTAAGAATAAGTATAACGAAAAATTTCCGAACGCGCCAATTTCTATCAAAGTTTTTGGATATTCTAAAAAAGCAAAAAAAAAGTGTTTTCGCTACACATCAGTGAAAAACAATAAAAGAAACGGACATAGACTTACTATTCGTAAAAGCAACAACAAACGTACCAGTAGCATCAACATCAACAGCGTCACAGTCAACAGCAAGGCATTACTGCTTAATAATATTTTTTATACTAATACGTAGTTAGAAAACCAGCGATCATCATCAATATCATTTATCTCCGATTATAAACTAACAGAACATGAAATCTTCTGTAGTGAGCATTAACCAACTCGTGTTGTAGTGCCTGCTCTTGGTTCTACAATTGAATTTTGAACAGGTCTTTCATTATTAGAAGCTAATGTTGTAATTGTGCCCGATTTTGAAAGTTTTTAGTCCCTGTTAGTGAACGCCGAGGACATAAATCTACCAACATTCAACGACCTGATATAGCAAGTTATTGCTATAAAATTTGCTGCTTAGATGGTACGCCAACCGAACTTCAGTTATGTAAAAATGATAATCCGGCACAACATTTTTTTTTAAAGTTTGAGTGATGATTTAGAAAAAAAATGTTGATAGATTAAATCTGGATTTGCCTATAAATCCCTTAACTGTACTGGAAACTTTCGACTATGAACAATCACAGGAATGTCCTATTTGCAGTAAAGAATATAATTATAATAATTAAAAGGGTCAGTATCACTGCCATTTTACAGGAACTTTTCTCAATCCTCTTTGTAATAAGTGTAACAAACTAGTGAGAAAACAAAAGTTTATACCTTGTTTATGCATGGATTTTGGGATTATGATACAAACCTTTTCATAAAACAATTAGAGTGTATTCCAGGCGATATAAAAGCTCTCGCAGAAAGTGAAGAAACATTTATTTCATTTACAAATTGGCTTCATTTTAAAAAGGTAGGAAAATTGAATTAAGGTTTTTTGATTTGTTCCGCTTTTTACCTTATTCCCTTAATGAATTAGTTCAAAAACTCAAGCCGGAAGAACTAAAATACACTTGTTAATACTTCCCGGCCAAGAATAAATTTGAATTAAGTCGTAGAAAAAGTGACTTTCCCTACGGTTTTTTTACAGATCGATCAAATTTTAAGAAACATAACCACCTCCAGAAGAAGCATTTTCCAGTAAGGAAGGCTATCAATTAGCCCATCAAATATGCAAAATATTTCAATGTAAAATACTTTCGGATTTTCATGGTCATTATCTAAAAACTGATGTTTTCTTAACTGCAAATGTTTTGAAACATTTTCGCAACTCATGCATCCAGTCCTATGAAATTGATCCCGCCTTTTAATACACTTCCCCGGGCTTATCTTTTAAGGCAATGATCTATAAAACTAAACAATAATTATACTTATTTTCTGAAATTGACATGCACCTCTTTATTGAAAAATCAATTCGTGGTGGCACGTCACACTGTAGTTTAAGGTATATGAAAGCTAACAATGAGTTTCTTGGTAGCGAATTCGATCCCCAACGAAGAATTAGATCTTGATGCAACTAATCTCTACGGTTACGCCATGAGCTCTACTCTTCCTTACGGAAATGTCTAATTAGATCTTACAGCAGAAAATTGGGAAACAGACAAAATTTTAATTTACCCTGATGAAGACGAACGAGGTTTCTTTGCGGAGGTAGATTTAGATTATCTATAGAGCTTGCATGATGAACATGTTGATTACCTTTATGTCCTGATAACATAATATAACCTAACGGAAAACACAAAAAAGTATTGTTATCATTAAATCCAAAAATAAATTATGTGGTACATTTTCGGCTATTAACATCCTACCCCTCCCACGGCTTAAAACGTATAAAGGTTCGCAGAATTCTATGGTTTTCCCAATCAAAGTGGCTTAAGCCCTACATAGATTTTAACATTAATCTCATCACAAAAGCCCCAACAGAATTCAAGAAAATTTAGACAAACATGTGATTAACAGTGTGTTTGGGACCATGGTGAATGTAAGAAAGTACACGGATGTAAGACTTGTTTCTAATAACAGAAAAGCTAAGAAACTTATTCCTATGCCCCAATTAAAGTCACGGACCATATATTCAGAAAATTATGTACTTAATTAGATGTTAAGAAAATGTATTGAATAAAATAAACATAGTTTTTGTTGGAAGCACTATTTTAGATCTTTGGAAATTAGCAATGTATCAATTTCATTATGATATAATGAAACCCAAGTACTGAAAGAATCTTTCTCTTGCATACACTGACACAGATTCTCTCGTTTATTACATTATTTGTCAATTTTTTTATGAAACTATGAAGTCAATGATTGTATATTTTTAAAAAAACGAATTACTCACAAAACAATCAATACAATATATCATTAGTTAATTACATACCTGATAAAATGAAAGATGAGTTTGCTGGTCTAGCTCTTCATAATTTTGTGTGTTTAAGATCAAAAGTTTATGCTATAAATACGGTGGAAAATAAAAGAAGAAAGGGAGCTAAAGGGGTAAAGAAAAACGTGGTAAAAAACGACAGTACATTCGATAATTTTGAGAATGTCTTGTTTTTCACTGAACAATTATCGAAAGAGCAACATCAAATTCAGTCGCATTTGCATACACTTCACATTGTAAAACAAAAAATAGCTCTATATCCTGAGGAGGATAAACGTAAAATTATGATTGTAAGATACACACACTGCCGTGGGGTCATCGAAGAATAGTAAATAATAATGCTGAAATAATTTGTGATGTGTGCCTTCGACCCTCAACCTCTGAAGACTCGTATTAATTTTTATTTGTGTAACTGTAAGAGTTAAATAGTTGCTAAGGGTTGTTAAGTAAGTTAATAAATCACATTCTGTGTGTTTTTTTTAGTTTTTGCGTTAACTTTTTTGATGTTTTCTATACATTTTATTATAATATAGTTTCTTATTATTTATTATGCCGACAGATTTATTTGGATTCCCTCTATATAATTTTCACGATCATGAAACATTATCAGATTCTCCTTCCAACATCAATGATAATCAATTTACAGTATTACATCAAGGAATTAAAGTAATAAAGGGTGAAATCAACGCACTACGAAATACCTTTTCTTCAAATATTGAAACTGAAATCACAGAAGAAGAAAAACATGTACCTGATCTACTTCAAAAACTAGATATTGAGTTAAAAAGCGTTATTCTTATGTATTCACAACTAGTAAATAAAATTGATTTAACCGAAGTTCAAATATTATAACAACAATTCAAAATGAAGTACAATTAGTTATCAATTCATTAGAAATACTCCAGCACAAGATGTAGTCAATAACATGGATAAAAAGCTTACGGAGTTACAAAATACATTTAACGGTCTTCAAACAACTGTGATCGCATTAGAAAATGCTCTTCAAAATAATCCCCGTCAAGAAGATATTCAAAAGATGCAATAAGTTATTTCGATTATGCAAAATGAACTTAAAACTATTACTGACGAAACAAATAAACTCCGTGATGATCTAAGCAACCTACATTTTATAGCGATGTATCGGAAATTAGTAGAAAGATTGGTAAGTTTGAAGCAATAATTAATAATATATCAGAACTTACGAATACTCAAATTGAACTAAAGAATCTACAGACTGTTTTGAATAACATTCCTACTGAGGTAAGTAGTTTACAGGAAACACTTGCAAAGTTAATAAGAAATTAGATGGTTTTAATCTTCCTACATATTTAATTAATCTTAAGCATGTTGTAAAGACCATTCCAAGTGATTTAATTGAAATACAAAATAACACACCAAGGCAATCTGATATCGAGAGTATACGTAAGTCTTTAAGTGAATTAGCTACAAACCAAAATCTAAATGAAATAAAATATAAATTAACTGCTCTCAAAGAAACTATTAACACACTCCCAACTTCGCAAGAAGTAGAAATAATTAAAAAGACAATAAATAACATTCAAACTGTAATCAAAACCACCGTGAACCTCCCTGAAGCTATAGACAATATTAAGGTTCAATTACAAAACATTCAAACTAGTGTAAGATTCCTTCCAACTTTAGAAGATCTTTCCGGAATACAAGAAGTGTTGACTAAAGTTCAAAATGAAGTTAAAGAAGCGATACAAAAACATTCAAAATCCATTTCTGTTCATGGCGTTAATATAATAGTTAGCGGGTTAAATAATATGTTGAAAACTTTAAAGGATACAACACTAACACATAACACATTGATTGCTGATATTCAGAAAAAAATCAGTGATCTAGAAACGAAATATACTTCTGTGACTAATTCTCTTAATAACTTACCTAATAAATATGCTGATATTAATGACTTTCATAATTTAGAAACATCAATAGATCTAATGCCTACTGTGACCCAACTTTGGGAGGATCAAGATAATATAAAAAAAAATCGTAACAATAACAGACATTTATAGCAATACCGATGAAATAAAGAATGAAATTGTTGCGAAACTGAATGACCTAGAGGATAAGTTAAAAAGTGATGTGTATAGGGCCATATAAGCTAAGTTTAATGAATTGTTAACGTCAATACACAATTTACGTAGTGTTCAGTTCTTTAAAATTTATTCAATACCAATTAAGGAACGAGATTTCACACTTGGCAGTTTTAGTGGTAAAGTGTATATATTTAATATGATTACACCCTATTTCGAAATACCTGTTTTGGGTAAGCTAAAAATTATTGGTTTTCATTGAAATAAGGAGAAGAATAAAGCGTTTCCTATTGTGTATATATATTCTGCGAGCGGTGGACACAAGTATAGCAATTTATCATTAGGAATACATGGAGGTATTAGAGTTCCAGATGCTCCAACTGAATGATGAAATTATATTTCATGAGTTTAATTCTGTAGAAGGCGATATGATTGTAGTTCGACCAGATAAATTTTCACCTGGCGAATATTCAATAAGTATTGATTTGATCTTTATTGCTCAAATGATTTCTCGGTCTTTAAATTAGTTCTCAATATATTTAATTGTCAATAGAATGAATAGCAGATTATTGAAGAGCTACACAAGCCTGCAAGACGGAATTAAGAGGAATACCTGTTGTAACCAAGATAATACATGATTTATGGCAGTCATATTTGGTTGAAATGAACCCAGGAAACTTGAAAGGCTTAGCTAAATTACATAGGGAATATTCCTATCTTCTAACTATTATTGACACTTTTAGTAAGTATGCATGGGCTGCACCAGTAATAAATATAACAGGGAAAGAAGTTACACAGCGAACGAACAGGGAAAGTATTGTTGAACGGTATTGTTGAAAGTTTTAATAAAACATTACGTAATTTTGTGAATTCAAGGTAATTACAAATGGTACAATATATTACAAGCAGTAATGAAGAAGTATAACAAAAAGAAACGTAGCACGGTAAAAATGAAACCTATTGACGCCGTGAAGAAAGAAAACGAACAAAAATTAATATCAACAGTCTATAGCAAGAGGTATATAGATAGCGTCTTCAAAGGCGAAATATAGGAGATTATGTTCGAATTAGTATGTTTAAAAATAAGTTTGAAAGATGCTTCACTAGCAATTACAGCACAGAAATATTTAAAAAAGCTACAGCTTTTAAGACTGATCCGTCTACGTATCACTTAAAAGATGAGGGCAATGAGTTCATTAAGGGCCGTTTTTATGAGCAAGAACTAATGAAGAAAAAACTACCTCATGTATACTTAGTTGAAAGGGTTTTACATAGTATTAGAAATATATATGTTACAAATAAAACAAATGAAGCCTTGAAGTTACTAGGATTCGTAATTAGGACGGGAAGAGAATTCAACAACATATCAACATTGGAAAAAAATTACTATGCTTATGTTCGCTCCAAGGTAGAATATGCTTCTTCTATTTGGAATCCATATCAATTGAAACATTGCCAACAATTAGAGAAAATCCAATCAAAATTTCTTAAATTCCTGTCTTTTAAAGAAACTCGAATCTATCCTGCTTATGATAGTTACAATGCAGTCATTAAGAATTTTAATATTCAGAGCTTAGAACAAAGGAGCAACATTGCTGATCTGTTATTTCTTCAAAAAATTGTTCAAAATAAGTTAGATTGTATGGATTTAGTTTCGACATTACAGTTTCGTGTCCCATCATCTAAAACTCGCGTTAATAATACTGGTTTCTTCTACTGTAAAAAGGCAAGAACCAATATCTTGATGAGGTCACCAATCTGGAGAATTTGTACTATATATAACCAACTCTGTACAGTTCACAATGATTTGGACGTATGCTATATGTCACCTAAAGAATTTAGAGATGCAATTGTCAATAAACTCTGTACAACTACTTTGTAAAGCTCAACACTATAATTAGGCCTTTGCCTGTTGTGTTGTCACTAAATAAATAAATAAAGCATTAGTTAAGTGATTAGGTTTATCTTCAAACGATAATTCTTGGATCGATCTTGGATAATTAGATTTATCAATCATAAAATGTGTAGTGTTCAGCAACGGCTTTCGCTAACTAATGATTATGTTAAGTTGAATGGTGAACTTCTTCCTAGTAACAATCGAAGCTTAATAATAGGCACATCAGGTTGCGGGAAAACGACACTAGTTATTGATAATTTCATTCTTGCTCCAAATTGGCTTTATTGGAATGGTAGACACTTAAACGTATTCTCTAAAAGCTTAGAGAAACCCAGATATCAACAACTACAACACATTTATATCGATATACCATAAACGTTTCATTATAATTTGGCTACATTCAAACCTTCCGTTATAATGTTAGATGATTGCAAGCAACGGTATGCTATTATATTTGACTACTATATATTAGAATATCAGAATTAGGTACGCAATTACCTCACACAATGTAGTTATAAAGGAATAAATTGTTTTTACTTAGCACAAACATATATTAAAGTTCCGAAACAACTTATTAGAGATAATGCAAATTTCTTATGCATATTTCGTCAAGATAACACGAATTTAAAGCATATCTATAATGAGTTTCTTGTTGGTGATATGTCATTTAATAAATTTAAGAATATTTGTTCTATAGCATGGAGGGAACATTATGCTTTTATAACAATCGATATGACAAAAAATTAAAATAATGGAAAGTACCGAAACAAAATCAATCATTTCTTTATAATCGAGTGATAGTTTTATGACGTTAAGTTTAACGTTTTCAGTGAACAATTTATGTACGTACGTTACTTTATTTTTAAAACAGAAATAATATAGTCTTATTATATAATGCAAAAACGAAAATCGAATAATATTGAATTAGAAAATATTTTGGAGAACCGTTTTAAAGAATGGAAAGAGAGTCACCGTAGCTATTATGAAAACCAAAAACGTCAAGAGAAACCATTGATTGAGGCGATTGAAAGCTTGGGAAAATAAATTGAAGGATTAACCAATGACAACATCAATCTAATTACAGAACTTATACCTGTAGCACAAAAGAATATAAATAATTATCTACCAACGCCATCAGAAACCTGATTTGAGAAACATTAATTTGCTTCCCCTGATGATGATGAAGAAGAGAAAGAAATTCAGTTAGACCCATTAGCGAGCTGATATTTAAGTACTAATAGGTCAGATAAAGATGAAGTGTTTGGATTATACTCTATTGATATAGAGGGAGTAGTGCAGTGGAAAATTGGAAGTTATAATGTTTCTTCGATAACGATTATTTAATTATTTATAGTGAGAGTAAAATCACACAAGAATCATCAGCCCCGATCTTTGAAAAAATTAAAGGAACAGAAGGTTTATGGAAGTTAATAACCCGTAAGCAGCCGGTATTTTTTACTGATGAAAATTATAAAACTTATAAGTAAATATTAAAGATGACAATTGTTTTATATCAGAATCATGATCCATCACAGAATAGATTGAAATCAAGCTCCAGCGATAAGTACAAGATATTAATTATTCCTATTTGGCTTGAACTAAAAACTAATTGTGAAAGTTTGAAAGAAAGGAAGCAAGGAAAGGTAATTAAGCGCTACACAAATCTGCCACAACAATTTGTTTGGATGGATGATGTTAGAAAGTTAATAGATAGATTATTATTTATAACAGGTAAAGAAGCAGCTGGGAATAAGAATTTCTATAATGAGAAAGTGGGTATAATGGAAATGATTTTATCTCGATTATCCAATTCTATTGTTTCGAATCCATAGTGTTTAGGTTATCTCATAAAAATCATTCATATTCTTCCACCAAAATGTTGGCACACTATTGAAGGTAAAGGCTTAGTGAATGATATTATTAAGAAATTACCCTTGAACTTTATATTCCACGCTATGAGTTCTGTGGTCCTGGTACACGTTTAGATGAAAGATTAGCGAAAGGTGATCGGGGTATAAATAGATTAGATCAAGCATGCCGAGAACATGATATTGCCTATAAGAACTTTAAAGATCTATCAGATAGACATAAAGCTGATCAAGACTTAGAGTTTTAAGCTTTTGATAGGGTTGTTAGCAAAGATGCCGGTTTAAGTGAAAAATTGGCTTCATTAAGACTAAAAATGGCAATGAACACAAAACGAGAAATGGATGGGGTTTATACGTTGTTCCATTTTCTTAAACTTAGTCAAAACGCTGTGTATCAGCCTGAGCCGTAGTTGTTGAATAAATTCAAAATCCGTGAATATAATATAGTCTTTTATATATAATGAAAGTAAAACGTGTAAAATTTCAAATTCCGTCACAAGAATTGAAGTCATTAAATGTTAACAATATGTTAAATAAAGCACAACTTGCGAAGAAACAAAAGTGCTTAAAAAGGGGGCATAATATGACTTTAACATTAAGTTTAGCGCAGTTAAAGAAACTACGTAATCAACCGAAAACAGGTGGTTTCATTTTTAAAATTCGTGCGATACTTGCTGCATTAGGAGCTGTTGGTAGTCTTACAGGAATCTCAGCAGCTATAGCTAAGGAGGTAATCGACGCAAAGAAAAATGAGCAAAAGCTAGAAGAACAAAAGCGTCATAATGAAGTTATGGAATTATAAATTCCAGCTAAAAGCAAAGGACTTAAGCAAAGAAAGGAAAAGCTCCCGATCGACTTAAACAGAGTAAAAAAGGCGCTCACCAGTTATGATATTCAACGTATAGCTAAAGAATTGAATATTGAACACTTTAGAGGTGTATACATATCGGATGATCTTCCTTCTACTCCACCGTTAAAACAAGAAGGTGCTGTTGTTAACTTAAATCTATCAATTAATATTGGAACTCACTGGAGATGTTATTGGTTTGATAATAATAAAGCCTGTATATTCGGTTCATTTGGTGGAGTACCTCCCAAGACTTTGATTTATTTAAATCCCAATAACACAATATTTGAATATAATAGTGACCGAATAACCATTTTGATGATGTAATTTGTGGTTATTTATGTATTGAACTATTAAAGTTCTTATCTGATGAAAACAATTTTCGTCAAGATATCGAAAGACTGGAACTTGATTACCTAATAAGTGATGCATAAAAAGGGTATATTACATAGTTTTTTATTTAAAATGATTGTATTGCGCTTAGCAGGAACTACACCAAAGCTTCGACTGAATCTTCATAATGAAATTGATAATCAAAATTAGAATTTCAAAATTGCACTGATTGGATTCTATATTATGTACCTCATACCAAATGTAACAAAAAATAGCAATACCTACTTCAGTAAAAAAGAGAAACATAATATACCACCGGGTCAATATAATGCATCAACATTAGAAACAACACTACCCAAAGAAGCGCTTCTGAATGGAAATCATGTAACTCACCGAATGAAAGTTGCAACATTTGCACAAAGCTTTAATGTGGGAACTGTTGGTAAGTTATTAGGTTTCAAGAATAATCCCGACACTTAAATTTAGCAAGTGGTACGATTATAACAGATGGGAACATAAGCACAAGGAAACTAATACTATAGCAACATTTAAACCATTAACAGATTTTTTAGAACCAATTGGCCATGATCCTCAATATCCATTTTTTTCATATACAAGAGAGTTATTTTTTTCATATACGTTCCATTGAAATAAGTGTTAGTAATGAATTGCATGAACCAATTAGTTTTGTCGGTGCGACAACAAGTGCAATTCTCATGATTAAAAATAATTATTCTTAGAACATTACCTTTTAAAGGCAAGAATAAAAACAAAGCGGAATATAATGTAGTTGTTTTTTTTTAAGATGGAATTCATTGAAAGCTATGAGTACCAATCTTTCCCACTGAATCGTTGTACATTTAATAATTTAAATGAAACAAATAAAGACTTAGAATTTGACATTACTTCGGTGACGGTTTTGTGCACCCACACTACGTTGATTTATACATTAAATATGAAGTCATTGGAAGAGATGCTGGAGGAACTTTTACTGCATGGTCAAATATTAAATTAATAGATAATTTTGTTCCATATTCGTTTTTGCAGGTAGAAGTACGCATACATGGTACTGTTATTGATAGAATAGATTATCCAGGAATCACATCAACAGCTATTGCCTCATGTCGATTATCAAAGCCACAGCTTGAATATTTTAAGTCCAGTGGATTAATAACTGATGCGAAACTTCCACAGAATGAGAATACAGTGTTGTTTCCACTACGTTTACTGTTTGGATTCTTTAGTGATTATAAGAAAATTATGTGGAAGAGTGGTCTTCGAATAACATTTAAAAGAAGTGCAAATAACGATGTTTTATTTTATCGCTGGAAAACAAAGAGAGCAGATTGTACTTTAGATGATGCTACGTTAGCTCAGCCTGCTAAATTAGTAATTACTTCAATGGAACTGAGGATGCCAATTGTTGAATACGAGAAAAAATATGCGATAAAATTAAAGGCTGATATACTTCGATAACCTCATATACCAATTGAATTTATCACGTAACAAAGTGTTCAACGGCATGTTTCATTTTCTTATTTCGAATTTTATGTAATAACACAGTTCAGTTCACTGCAGTTCGATCTGATCGATTTTGTAATAGTTCTTTTTCAGACTAATAGTGATTATAATACTCAGGAGAAAGATGCTAGTAAGTTTGATGTGTGAAAGATTAAGAATATCTATTAAAAATGTTCATAACCAAATATTCGCTCGTGAGAACTTAAACTTGGTTATTGCAAAAGCAGATTATTTAAAAATGTAGGATAGTTACACCACTTTTAAACGTGTAACACTGAAAAATACCGATATGTTTTATTCTCCAAAAGAGTTTATAGAAAATTTTCCAATGTATGTAATAAACACAAGTAAACGAAAACAAGTTGTTATTAACGTAAGAACGAATATTAAAATTATAATGGATTTTGAAGAAGCCCTTCTCGAAAATACCTTTTGCACCGTCATACTTATAGTTCAGACTTCATACATTTAAGACGTAAAGAATGAAAGAGTAATAAAACATTTTTAATAGAATTTCAAAAGAAGAGGAAAAGTATTGACAGGTGTTGCATTAACAGTATAATCCAGCATTCTTCTCATAAACTAAAAAACCTAAGCATTTTTAACTCAATTATTTTGCTACTTTTTCACTTTTGGAGATTTCAGATTATGATATTGTTTTAAGTAAATTTAAAATTGAATATAGTTAGTCTATTGCGTCTGCGTGTTATCTCTAATAAAAGAAAAAATGAAAGTCGTTTTCCGATTTCATTGCAGATTTGAAACATAATAATTCAGTCATCGTGTGAGAATTCTACCTTGGTAGTTACTTCCGTTTTTCCTGTCATTTCAAAGAGCTGTTGTTGCTTTGTTTGTTTATTGAAAGTGCAAATAGCAAAACATCAGAAAATTTCTGATCAGAGAGAAATCGAAACGAATAAACAGTATATTTTCATTTTAATTCTTTCATAGAATTTTAACTAAAAATAAAATGTTCATTGCCGCTGTAACAAATTCTTAGCTACAATAATAAGCTACATTTTTTTTGCACTTTCAAATGCATTTGAGAATAAAGAAAGTAGCGAGGTATATGTGTGTTGAATATGTTTGAATCCTGTATTCACTTGAGTACGAAGCAGCAGTTGTTTTTTTTTTTGCGCAAAAAAGCGCTTAGCTATAAAAACTATTCAGGAAGTTAGCAGCAATATCGACGTGCTAAATAGAAGTGTCAATAGAAGAAGAGGTAATAATTAAGTAGTTGATAATAATATCAGCATTGGGGCTGCAGGGGTATGCTGAAAATTAATAGATGTAGCTAATAATTAGTTAGTTAATATTAACACCTGTAGATGGCGGTGGGGATGCAGGGGGATGCTGATAATTAATAGAGCTGTCAATAGATGGAGCTAATAATTACTTAGTTAATAATAGCTAAGGTAGATGACAGTAATAACACTAGCAGGAAATAATATTATGGGTCAGCCTAAAAATTGTAGACTGATCCAATCTCCTATCTTGCCAATGTTAAAATCGGTCTCTAAACGAAAAAATAATCTTTACTCTCAGAACCATCTGTATATCTACTAAACCACAAAGACATGTAGTTGGTTAGGCAGTAACCTGATTCTGGCCATATACATTAGCATAATCTCCAACCAGAAAAGGTTTATTTTTAATAAATGAAGGGTGTGAGGCAAGAACATGGTAACCCACGATTTTAAACTTTTAAGAATTTCGATTTTTGCTGCTGCACAAGTCATTTTCATTGGCTGAAAGCTGATTTTTCACGTAAAGCTATACATAAAGGCTTAAAATATTTGTACCAAATCAAAATAACGAATTTCTATTTTTCATGGTGCTGTGTGCGTTACCATGTTTCATTATTTACATCATAATATTCGCTACCTAAGTCACTCAAGAATAAATCTTTTCAGTAAACTCGCTGTAAGAAATGTTTAATTTACAAATTCTTTCCCCTTTTAGTGGCAAGCTGGTATACTGCTCCTCGTTTCCCGCCATCTTAATTGTTGGTTACCATCTTCTTAATCCCAAAATGTGACAATAGGCTTACCATAAGTAAATATTGCTGCCATCTCTGGAGCACAATTTGAAGTGGGACAACATTAAACGACGCAGTACGATTCCTTTCCATCGGGTACTCAATAACTAAAAAAATAAACATTTGTGGGTTACCATGTTTTTGCCTCACACGCTTCAAATATCAAATATAATATCTTGTATTAGCTATGAAAACTAGTTATGCACGTATCTATAACCGAATAATATAAATTAAATAAATGTATATTATATTGTGTATTAAACAACTATAGACACTTCCAAATCATAATGGGAGTTTAACAATTGGTCAGAAGAGGTAAGTAAGTATAGGACTGTGATTTGTAAGAAAGAGAAAGGCAGCGAGCATTACCATAACTGAACGTGATATTAATGAATTACACTGCATTTTTAAATATACAAAAATACCATAAGACCTGCTTTCACATAGAAAATAATTAAATTAATCTTTACTTGTTTGTTTTGTCTCTCTTCGTTCAGTTACGTTGCACGTCGTGTCTAGTTATTCTCATGACAAGTGTTTAAGTTAAACCACTTTCTATTTGTTATCTTCACGCTAGTATGTCCCTTGCTCACTGTCATTATAAATGCACAAATTAATGTATCTGGTTAGGGAATACATGGTATTTTTATCTCCAGATTGTATAATGATTTAAGATTCCAGATTTTATAATCGGGAAATAACAAAGCCGAATTATGTGCAGAGAATATGCGAGAACATTACCTACATAAGTTCCAGTCACATGATGCTAAGAAGTGTAATCATTTCACGTCTTCTGGAATGTTTATTGGTTTATTGATTTTTTCTTACTGCACAATGTGGCGTTTGGCATGATCGCAACTTGTGTGTGATTAAGAACTAATTCGATTTCGTTTAATCCTGTTTCACTGTATAATTATATCTTTAAAGCAAATGTTCCAGTTGTCTCACATTTTTTTTACCTTCTCATTCAACAACAAACTTATGTTAATTTTTTTGAACGAGATTCGTTTATAAACCTCACAATACCGCATATTTTAGTATAGATCGTTTTAATGGACTACCAGAGATTAATTTATCAATTTCTAGGAATTCATAATTGTGTACATGTTTTTTTCAACGAAGCAATTCTTCCATTATTCATTAATTACTTATCCATGGTTTTGTTTGTGGCTAAATTTAATATCTTTGTAACATGTTGCAGCCTCGTCTATTATTCAACTACGAAGTGCCAGGAGTAATTTCGAACAAGAATGCAGGAAAGTTCAGTTATTTGAGGCGACTGGAATTTTTTTTTACAATATACGAAAGTGTTGTCGATGACCAAGTGTTAAACTCAGTACCTATAGAGTTAAGAAAGTGCAGATTACCAGAAGAGAATGACGGAATGTGGGCCTTCAAGTATTACTCTCCCTCGGCATGTAGAGTTCAATGCAGAGCCGATGAAAAGATTGAATTATGCAACTGCACAGACACCTTAATTGGGTATTCAAAACGTAAGAAAATATACTTTAATCATCTAAATATTTTGATCTTGGTTATTAAATTTATATTCACTTTTATCTAGTACTTTTTCACGCTTGGATGCGCAACATGCGTTTTTAACGTATGTACATAACATTTACATTTTGACAATATATGGTTTTATTTGAATTTACCCTGCCAGATTTTCTAGTTAATACAGATATATTATACTTGTATCTCATTGGGTCCATAATACACCCACTATAGTGTTTAGTATTCAAAAATCACAGATATACTCATACGACCACATATTGATAGTGAAACACCAATACATTCCCACGCACAGATGCGCAGAAAAATAGGTGGAAGAGAGAAGTAGACGCAAAATTTGCCTAAATATGAGTATTAGCGAAACGAATTTAAGTGTCATATGCAGCAATTCCTTAACTCGAATGCTCGATGTGGTATGGATTTGTGATATGATGGAATCGTTGTTTGAGCATATTCACGTTTGCACGTCTAATATTTCTGTAAAGACTTCTTTGTGACATTTGTACAGTGTCTCAAGTGCTCAATTGGTTTCACGTCCCGCGGAATATAGACCAAGGGGATTTGCTTGGTCAAATCAATAAAGTATTAACTGAAATACTTATGAATTTTTCGTACGCAGACGCAGTGCCGCTATTCTGCTGATGAAAATTCTCCCCAGTGGGGATTATCACTAGAAAAGGTTTAGCTAATACTCAGAAGTGAAAACATAGTTAAAATTTCTACAAACCTCATTTCCACTACTTCAGTTATGACAGAACATATCTCCTAATAGTCTATCGCATAAGGAAAATCCATGCCCAGCAATGGTCCAATGCAACAGCGCTTGGTATTAAGTTTGTCCACAAAATTATTAAAGCAACACTTGTTTGTTAAACAACTTGGTGAACTACTGCCTAGTCTAGCAAAGGTTGACGGGACAAAATGCTCGGATATTACCTGAAAAGTAATTCAGCTTGTCACAGTACATATAACCAGCCATACATTGTGCACCTATAATGTTTTCTTGTCGCAATAAGGTTTATTTTCATAAGCTGAGATTTCTACAATTCTAAATAACAATCAAACCTCATCAAAATCGCTTACACCCTTAAAGTATACTATCACATGTTCAGAATTTTCATTTGAATTCGATCTTATAATGGACGCTAATAGTGAACACAATGTGGGACAGTAACGATCGACAACATCTGCCTGTAGTCTCCTTTTCGACGTAACTAGTTGACACGTTGCTTGTATTTAACCTACAATCATATATATCCTTGGATATAACCGTGTTGCTGCTGTCTCAGGAAATCTCATAGCATGGTTACCTGGGATATAGAGTATCCCACGCTTCAAGTTACTCCACATATCTATCTTCTACAAACTATATTGAGTCAAATTGAGATGAATTGTGAATACGCCGTATGGCTTCGACACGTACACTGCAACACTACGACCAACCCAACCACCCGACTCGTACACTCACAAAAGAATGCATTGCGGGAGCATAGCATTTAACCTTAATCAACTTTCAACAATGGACCAGACCTAACGCGTGTGGAGCAAAATTCGTACGGAGCAAAATTAAAATATTATACAGCGTTTATTGAATCCATTTTAAGGCCTTTAGGCTACTATAGCTCAGTCCGTATGAATGATGATGGGATTAATTGGTGGAATGAAGAAAGTGGGGGAAACGGGAGCACCCCGAGAAAACCCAGGCGCACGGTGTGTGTCCACCACAAAAGTCCACATGGCATGAGCAGGGAACGATCAGACGATCCCTAGCATACGAGGTGGGCCCTCTACCAACTAAGCCACCGTGCCCCTGTACAGCATTTATAAAAGTTGCATTTCACGGACGCATGGCAATTCTAAAGACGGAGACCCAATTCCAGTGCTGAAATATAATACTATGGTAACGTAGAGAAGATCAATAATCATTTAGGTCCATTTGTCTTTAATATTACCAAAGTTCAATCTTAGTAATATTGATGCACGAAACAAAATTCTGTAACAGATTTCACCACTTCTCAACGCCAGCACAAAGCCTACAAAACTGTTTATTACCGCACTCCTATTAACGTTAGTGAATCAGTGAAGAGATATATTATTTGACCTGTCTGTCTGTCCGTTCCCTCCCTAGATCTCAGCAACTACAAGTTCCTAGAGAATTGAGCCATACACCTTTGAATTCGTCACGGTCTCAAACTGTTAGGCCCTTTTCATTTACTTAGGTTTCTCAAATTTTCCTATGTATTTTCACATGGCGTATTTCTCCCTTCTTGGTCTCAGTAACTATAGGTCCGACAGAGATAAGTCATACAGCGTTGAATTCGTAATGGTCTCAAACTGTGGAATAGTCTATTACATAAACTCTAAAACCTACCAGTCCTTCTCAATCACTTAGAAATCTCCATCTGTATGTTTCTTTGACCCCCCCCCCCCTAGATCTCAGTATCTACAAGTTACACTGAGATGAATGATACACAGCATAGTATTCTCCATTTATGCCCCTAATAGTCCGAAAGATATGTTCTACACCGTTGGATTCTTCATGGTCTGTAATAGTGACGAAAACTATAAATGTCACTCTAAAACTGGAAGGTCATTTTCAATCGCTTTGTATTCTTCATTTGTGCCCCTCCTAGATCCCAGTAGTTACAAGCGCGACAGAGACGAGCCATACAGCATTTAATTTGTAATGGCTTGAAACCGTGGAATAATCAGGACTTTATCCAAAAATTAACAGGAGATTTTTACGTAGTCGCTTAGTATCCATTTGGGCCCATCCTATACGCAGTCGCTTAGTATCCATCTCAGTAACTACAAGTCTGACAGAGATTAAATATACACCGTTGGGTTCGTCTTGGGTTGTAATAGTGACGAAAACTATAAATACGACTCTAAAACTGGCAGGTCATTTTCAATCGCTTAGTATTCTCCATTTGTGCCCTATTTTAGTAGCCACAAGTTATACAGAGATAACTACACACCGATAGAATAGTCATGGACACCGATGGGAAAATCTATGATTTGACTCGGAAACTGGCAGACCCCGGCATTAGTTTTGACTCCATTTGCCCCTACGACTGAAACTTTTCTTCTGGATACGTTATAAGATAATTTCAATTTATACAGGAGCGTTTTGTCTTGTCTATAATAAAACCATTACTTAGTGTGTTCCACATACTTTTGAAATATTACGGAGTACTAAATATGATATATTTATATTTCATTTATATAAGGTTAATTCCAGCTCTGCATGACGTAAACTCGTTTTGCTTTTATTCTGTGAAATTTACATTGACATAAACTAATATCAATATGATATATTATCTATCCCGTCTTAAGTATGTCATTAAATAAGTTTAGAAATCAAAATTAAATTAAACAATTTTATGTCCTATTTCTGTTTTAAAAATAATGATGACAACTAACGTTAAGTTCCATTACATAGCCTACGTAGTCGAGTAGAACATCACTGTTGATTACAAACATAAACGTTTCCTCAATTGGAAAAATATATTATTTGCTTTAACAGGAATGAATCTAAAAATATAAATTAATTCCATTTTAAATTTTCCTTTGCATTTGCATCAATATTTGGAAAAACGAAATATTTCCTCACCATAACAACCTCAGTAACTCAGATTAAATACGTGTTTAATATCAGAGCGATTCCTAGAGAAGTAGTTCAGCTAATAATGCCCTCGTTTTCACACTGCGTTAAATATTGTTCTCTAAAAGTACCATTGACCCTGGAATACATACTTTTCGTATTCCGCACCCCATCATTTCATTTTATAGCGACAGCTGGCGCCATATTAAGTACATCATCTGATGAGGTAAAATATCTGCTTTCTTCTTTACCTCTAAATCGTTCTCCCGGCTATGATAACATTAGTGCTATTTTTTTACGTAATGCTGCTGAATCATTGACTTACCCTTTTTCTCGTATCCTAAATAGATGTTTTGCCGAAGGTGTATTTCCTTCTTCTTGGGAACAGGCTAATATTATACACGTTCTGAAATCTGGAGATAAGACCCATGTCTCTTCATACAGACCCATTTCTCTTTTATCCATTTTATCTGTGGTGTGTGAAAGAATCATCAAAGATAGACTTTATAATTTTGTCTCACCCTATCTAGACTCTGCTCAACATGGCTTTCTTCCTGGTAGTTCCACTCTTACAAACCTGTCCTTGTTACTCTCTGACGCTACCCGATGCCTGTCCAATAACACGCAACTTGATGTCATCTATCTAGATCTTAGTAAGGCTTTCGATAGAATTGATTGTAATCTTCTTCTTTATAAATTAACTCAAAGATTCAATATCCATGGTAACTTCCTTTCATTATTGCGAGACTATCTCACTGACCGCGAACAACGTGTTGTTCTTTCTGGATTATCTTCAAATTTTGTTCCCGTTCTCTGTGGTGTACCTCAAGGTAGTGTTTTGGGCCCTCTCCTATTCCTTCTATATATGGACGATCTCCCATCTTATCTCTCGTCATCTGAAACCAAAATTCTTCTTTTTGCTGACGACTGTAAATTATTTCAAGAAATCAGATCATTACAGGATGTTGCTGATCTCCAAAATTCCATCTCCGACCTCTTGGACTGGTGTGATGTGTGGAACTTGAAAATAAATCCCTCAAAATCTTCTTTTCTTACTATTTCATTAAAGAGGAATCAAATCCCATGTGCCTATATCATTGATGATAATCCTATCGCTAAAGTTTCTTCTCAAACGGACCTTGGAGTGGTATTTGACGAAAAACTTCTATTTGCTGATCACGTGACTTCTGTAACTAATAGTTCTATGCGCTTACTTGGTCTTCTCTATTGATTTACAGAAATTAAGGACCTCCATTCACTGAGTACGTTCTACAAAACCTTCATCTCCCCTAAAATTAAATATTGCTCCCCAATTTGGAACATGGTTAGTATTTCAAATCTATCTGATATTGATTCTGTTCTGAACTTCTTTCTTCCTATATTCAAAAGAAGAATACCATCAGTACGTAGCTTAAGCAAACCAGAGTTATTATCCGTTCTTGGTCTCCACGTACCCTCTTCTCGTCGCAAGCTGGCAGATTTGATGTATTCATACAAGATACTTAACGGTAACCTTAGAACTGGAGAGCTGATATGTAAATTTTACTTCCGTGTTCCGTTGCGAATAACCAGAAATAATAACCTCCTTCATTATGCCACGCCTAGGCTAAGTATACTGCAGCGCTCCTTATTCCATAGACTAGTAATTATGTACAATAACCTTGATTCAAATATTGATATATTCGGATCTGAAATCACTTTCCATCGAACGCTAAATACAAATATATGAGTTATTCCTCTGTGTAGTATAATCGTTATGTTTTTTA